>CABHPH010000915.1:0-42588 GCA_902168325.1 Peromyscus nudipes
AGTGCTGGGATTAAAGGTGTGTGCCACCACCGCCTGGCAAAACAGGTGAAATTAATAGATAGTATTGGAAGGCAAGTGTTGGTGCCCATGGTGGAGCAGTAGAAGTAGGGAATGGAGTGAACACTGGGGTGGAGATGATCAGCTAAGAGCACTCAGGAGGAGATGACAGATCTGCAAGAAGACAACACAAGCCTTGCACGTGCCTGCAGCAATGAGCTGCAAGTGCAGCAAGCAATACAGAAGAGAGCTCTTGCTCAACCTGCTCAAGTTCCACAGAGGCCAGAATATGCAGTAACTAATGAGTGGCCAAATCAAAGAGGCAATGGAGAGTATCATCAATGCTTAGCCTTGGCTTTGAGTGCCTGGAAGGCATTGGGGCAGGCATTGGAGAACAGTGTGGAGGGACTAGAGGACCAGGGCTCAGATTCTGCTCCTAAGCACATAATAGCATTGAGTAAAGATTGAAGGAATATCTAGTGTTTTGATAAACCAGTGTGATCTGATCTAATCATTTCTGGTCATCTTCAGTTAACCCGGGCTTCTGTCACTTCTTCTGCAGCTTGGCACTTTAACCCTGTGAATAACTTTTAACATAATCATATATGGAAATGAAATCACCTGCATATAGCAGACATTCAACAAACTGCAGTTAGCACTTTTTTTTAAGATGCAAAGAGATTCTCATAGAAGAAAGAAATGTTCTAAATATTCTCATTAATGAGTTATGTCTGAGGCTGGGGAGATGGCTTAGTCAGTAAAGTGCTTACCATGCAAGCATGAAGGCCTGAGTTCGGATCCCCAGCACCCACATAAAGCCAGGCACTAGCACATGTCTATAATCCAAACACTGGGACAGGGCAAGAGGACTACAGGGAGGGAGACAGATCCATAGGCTTGCCTGCCTGACAGTCTAGCCAAATTAGTTAGCTCCAGCTTCAGTGAGAGAACTTGTCTCACAAAATAAGGTACAGAAAGATACAAAGGTGCCTAATGTCAAACTCTCAATCCACACATATGTGCATCCACATACCTATATGTATGAACACAGGAACACATACACACAAAGACCAAAGTTAAATAAAGCATGTCCTACAGAAACAGAAGGTCATAGAAATCTCCCAAAGGCTACAACTAGGTTCCCCGGGCCTTCTGCAATATGATAAAACTGCACTTCATTAATTGGAAAACATAAAGACCTCAGAAAAATCAAGATTTCGATTTTAGCTTCTGAAAAAAAGAGTCTACCTGTTTGGAAAATACATCAAATACTGAGGGCAATCGAGTGGCCTTTCACTGGAAGAATGATTAAATATATTATGTAATTGACACCATGTGGTAGTTTGAATGCAAAGCAGATACAGTGAACATATAGAAGTGGACTGAGTGTAGCATTGATTATACAAATAATGTAAAAATCATTCTACATGCACCTAAAGAGATGTTTTGAGAAAACTCTCGTGATATATTACCATTGATTGATAAAATATGTGTGAAATCTGCATACATGTATGTATGCAAGCAAATAAATAAATTCCAAATGAGAAATAATGCAGGAAAATTAATACATAGCTAGATAATGACTTTGACTTTTCACTTTCCATACTTTACTGCTTTAATACTTTCAGCTAAAATGTATTTACAATATAAAACAACATTCTCAAAATTTTTAAGTATATCTTAGAAAAAGAAAAAAGGAAGCCTATGTCCACTGTAGTTGGGAATCTGAGTTCATTGAAATCATACAAATAAAAACAATATTTGTACGTTTTTTTCACCACATACTATATGCTAGGCCATCACGCTATTTTACATGTATAATTTCATTTGTTCCTCACGATGAAGTCATGACCCATATATGCTATCCATTCCTCTCTATTACATGGCTGATGACTGACGGGGCACTTGTTAACCTGCCTATATTCATATGGTAATCCTTGAATTCTTCAGATCCTTCTCTTCCCAAACGATAGTTTTTACCCATGACCTAACAGCTCTCAAACGTAATGGAAGTAAATCTAACTTTACAGGATTCATGAAAGTGCTAATCCAGAGCTATGCCCAAGCCTGTGAGCAAATGAACGCACCTGATTGGTGGCCACGGTTTGTTTTAAATACGTAATAGACGACCTGAAATTCTATTATCATGGAAAACTGGACCCCTACTGATGGTAAGACTTATACGTCAGAGAAATAAATTTAAGTGTTCAGATGTTGATGAAGCAAGATCCTGTTTAAAACTGATGGTTAACATCAAACACAGCTTATAATAATGTGCAGTTTGGCCGGGCGTTGGTGGCGCACACCTTTAATCCCAGCACTCGGGAGGCAGAGGCAGGCGGATCTCTGTGAGTTCGAGGCCAGCCTGGGCTACCAAGTGAGCTCCAGGAAAGGCGCAAAGCTACACAGAGAAACCCTGTCTCGAAAAACCAAAAAAAAAAAAAAATGTGCAGTTTGTGATACAATTCAAGAAATTTTAGCAGCTAAGTGCAATCTTGGTTTTAACTTGACTATTTGTCATATAGAATCAATCGTTCTGTCTTTTTGATCTGTGACAGGTCTTAAGGGTATTTTACTGAATTTGAACAAATAAAATATCTTCCATGTGCTCATTGATTCGACTTGTTCTTTTTGAATAAGATGGTGGCCCAGCATGCTTTTCAAAGGGGCTCATCGCCTGTATTTTAAGCTATTGCCATGCAGTGTGGCGGAGATAGAGGGAAAATGTCTCGGATGCAAAGGAAAGTTAACATTTACATCTGAAAACTGTCTCCTTGCCATGTTGCTTGACAAGTGATGTGGATAATTTTATCCCCTAGTGAGGTTTACAATCTGCAGAACTAGTACTCATGTTGATCTCATCAGAACCAAGTGAAAAAGAGGAGACATTACCTAAATATCATGCCTCAGACAGAGATAATCCATATGGCAAATGAGTTCCACTTTGTATCAGAGATTCTTTTTCATTCTGGGGGTCTCTCTATGGGAACTTGATGGGCTCCTTGGATTCTCACTATAGGTAGACATCCAGTCTGCTTTCTAGTTACATAAAATGGCTTACATAATTATTTCAGTCATGCTTTGTTGGCTAGCAGGGGGTGGGTAGGCAGTAATATGTCATGCATCATGTTAAGTATGAAATGCATTTCATAAGTATGTGTCTCTGCTTAAAGAAATAAATTTACCCAAATCTTACTACTCAAAAACTGATTTCATGCATACCCACAGTATCACATTTTTAACATTGAGTCTACCCTATAAAAATTATCTAGAAGGTCTATGGAAACAGTGTTGTTCAGTGTAACTTTTATTCTTGGGTCACATAGCTCTTCTGGCCAACACCCTGAACTACAAATCAAGACAGACAGCACGTACCTCCAAACCATTGGTAGATGCGTCCTTCATTTCATGAGGCACCTAACCTGATTGTAATATGATATAGCTGACCTAATTCTGATTCATGTTCCTCTTAATTGGTAGACACAAACCATTTCTGTATCTATTTTTCACCAATGAGTGAAATACCTTTGAACTTGTGAGTGTGTGTGTGTGTGTGTGTGTGTGTGTGTGTGCATGCACACTCATACTTGTTTTCAGGTAAATACATCAGCCATAGTCACTTTACCTAGGTTAGTGTCACCAATAGTAGCCTTTCATATGCATTTGTTCTTTTGTCTTGATCCCTTATATTTTTAAATATTAAGTCATAGACAGATATTATTTCATCCTTGAGGGGCTCATACTAGTATTTTGTCCAACGTAATATTTTTACTGATTATTTGTTAGTTTCATATAATGCACCTTGATCACACTAACTTCCCAGTCCTCCCAGGTACTGCCCACCCTTGTCACCTCTCCACCCCCCAAAAAAAGTTCAATTTGTGTAGCCCATATACTCACTGGAGCATAGTCACATTCCCAGTGGCCAGTACCTTAAAGAAAACTGAGTCCTTCCCTAACCCTCACCCCAACCAGAAGCCATCAGTCGTGGAGAGTTGCACTTCAGCATCCGTAGCACAATTTTTAAAAGTTCTCTTCAATGGGCTTCCTGTTGAGCCTGTTTCTTTTTTGAGGGGAAAGGGTGTCACAGAAGCCTTCTATGTCTCTCATTCTCAACTGTGAGTCTTCAGTCATTGATACCACCTCAAAAGAAGATTCCTTGTCCTGTACAGACAGCAGGAGCATGGATCGTGGACTTCCACATGGCCTCTGGCATCAGCACATGCTATGGACCTCAGCATGGTCTCCGATGGCAGTATAGACCATGGACATCAACACAACCCTCAGCTACAGCTCAGGTCTAGGATACTATCATAGCCCTCAGCGACAGTGTAAGCCACAGACGTCAGCATGGGATATGAGTCAGCCCCTCTCTTTAGCCAGTAGAGAGATATAAAATCAATGGAGGTGGCTAGTCACCTAATGCAGTGCTTCTAAAACCTATGAAGAGCAAAGCAGAGAGTTTCTTAGGGCATGGAAACTGAATCTGTGCTGACAGTCTTCCCATGATACTATTAAACACTTTGCTGTGATCTAAGGTTTGAGTTTAAACTATCACACATGACCAGTGGCTTTCATACTGGACAGTACATACATGAACAATTTTGTCATTTGTATAACGTGGCATTTGGGAAATTTCAGTTCAGTAGAACTAGCACATGGCCCCAGAATCTATATTTTCAGAAACTGAAAATTAGGAATTTTCAGTTGAGGAATTACCTAGACCATATTGGCCTATGTGGTGGTATTGTGTTCCCCAAAATATTGTGTATGCTAATAAACTTATCTGGGGTCAGAGAACAGGACAGCCACAATATTAAACATGAGGATAGGCAGTGGTAGCATACGCCTTTAATCCTAGCATTCCAGAGGCAGAAATTCATGTGTTCAAGGATACACCCAAGCATGGTGACCCACGCCTTTAATCCCAGAAAGTCAGCCTTTAATCCCAGGGAGTGGTGGTAGAAAGCAGAAAGGTATATAAAGGTGAGGACCAGAAACTAGAGGCATTTGCCCTGGAGAGGCCTTTGGCCTGGAGAAACATTTGGCCTGGTTAAGCATTCAGGCTTCTAGCAGCAGTTCAGCTGAGACCCATTCTGGATGAGGGCTCGGGGCATCCAGTCTGAGGAAACAAGACCAGCTGAGGATTCAGCGAGGTGAGATAGCTGTGGCTTATTCTGTCTCTCTGACCTTCCAGATAAGTTTATTAGCATACACAATATTTTGGGGAACACAATACCACCACAGGCCTATGTGCACATCTATGGGGAATTACGTTAATTGGTGAGGATGGACCCAGTCCACTGTGGGCAGCACAATCCCCAGCCAAGTGGTCTTGGGCTGTATAAGAAAGATAACTAAGCATGAGCCCTTAAGTGAGTGAACCAGGGAGCAGTGTTCCTCCATGGTTTTGCCTTCCAGTTACTGTCCTAACATTCCTTGGTGAACTGTGATCTGGAAGTATAAGCTAGACAAATCCTGTCTTCCCCCAAATAGCTTTGAGCCAGAGTATTTTACCTAGGTAACTGAGGAAGTTGGAGATGATATTGAGCTATTCTTTTTCATAGTCAATAAATATCAAAATAAGAACTATCAAAGGATCTGTAGTATTAATAACTTATTTAGACATTCCATGGTGTCTTCTTTCCTATGTTTCCTCTTTACCTAGCTGTGTAAACAGACAGATATAGGTGATTAGGACAGATAGTTCCCAAGATTTGCTGTCTCTAATACAGACGGGAATTCTTAAAAGTGTTTGTCAATGCCTAATGTTAAATACCTATAAATAGAGTTAAGCATTGGTGTATCCACAATATATTTCTTATAACACATACAAATGTAGAGCTCCAGAATCACTCTTTATCTTCTGAGTTAATAGATAAATTGTCCATCTAGCCCACTATGGATAGTGCAGGGTAGATGTCCAAAGTATTTGATGGACAAGTGAGTGGATGAATGAGTTCACTATATGGGGTATAGATTCCTGGTTATCAACCAAAATATATTACCCAGAATCACCTGCGGATTTATTTTTGTCATGTGTTTGGCTGTTTAAAACATAATCAAGTAGCTCTGAGATTATCGTTCATCTTAAGGAGAGGAAGGATATAGTGGTATTCTATTTGTACTGAAATGTGATTTTGTTTGTATGTTAATAAATAAAGTTGCCTAGAGGTCAGAGCTATTAGCAAGCCATAGCGAAAGCCAGGGCGGTGGTGGTCCACGCCCTTAATCCCAGCACTTGGTAAGGGGCGGTGGTGGTCCACGCCTTTAATCCCAGCACTTGGTATGCAGAACTAGGTAGATCTCTGTGTGTTCAAGGATACAGCCAGCATTGGAGACACACGCCCTTAATCTCAATACCAACTGTAGAAGACAGAGAGGCAGTGACGAGGCAGTCACGTGGTTGGGTTTACAACCAATGAGAAGGAAGAACAAGGACTCTATATAAGTCAAACGCACAGGAAGTAACACGCTTTTCGGAACTCTCTTGGCGGGAGAAGCTAGCTGGCAGAAAAGCGGGTAAGATTCTTAGCTCTGACCTCTTTGGGCTTTAATCCTTACATTGGCTTTGTGTTATTATTTAATAAGGCGGTTGGTTACATCTACAGAAGGACATGAGAGATGAGTTAGAATTGGCAAATGTACACTGTGTTCTGAAACATATTCCCAGTCAGTATGATACAGCCCATCCTCGGTGCTTGTCACTCTTGGGAAACACACTTGTAAACAATAACTAAACAAGTATGCTTGGCAGTAATGACCATAGCAATAATACTGTCTATATCACACTTACAATAATGTCCCACATTTATAAACTTGTCAAAAAATCACATCTATACCTCAATATACACTCATAATGGCCCCAATGATGTGGCAAATATGATGAGCAGGCAGAGTAGATCATGTTCAGGGTTTGTGGGATTTCATAAACATGGGGAAATTGGAAAATGCATTATTCCATAAACTTATCTAAAGAGAAAGCATGTGGGTACGACCACAGTGCAGCTACAGTGTTCTCACTACTTGTATCTTCATTTGAAAAAATATTTTCTGGTTGCCATTGTTTTTTCCTTCCAACCACCTTAAATTGGAGGTTGAGAAGTAAACCCCACTTTACATTTTGCCATGTGCTAAATGGAAATGCAGTTATCATACAACTGATTTTCCTGAATTAGAGTAGTAAGTAATGTTTTCCATCTAAAACCTAAGATGCATTCATTAGCCAGCTCTCTGGGCTTTAATTTTCTAATCTAAAAATGGGAATAATGATATTTTTGCCTACTCATCCTCAAACGTTATTGGGATCCGCAAATAAGGCAAAGATACAGAAACATCTTTATCCTATTTGAATTCAACCATATGGGCTCAGACAGTCAAGAGATAGTGAACAATTTATGTGTGCTGGTGTCTTCACTACTGTATCCTAAGATGACTCTGAGTTAGGTTCTGGGAACCTAGGGGTCAAGTGCCAAGAAGAAAACCAGCTGTTGCACCTTTGTGAAGGGAAGCTCATTGGCATCTACTGCAGTGCTTCTTGCTCATGTGGTTTGGTAAGTGGTAGGGGTTAGGATTTGCTGCAATTGGCCTTGCTGCCAACTATAGTATACGTCCAAACTTGACAACTTCTGGTACACTGTCCTCTTAAGGATCTTCACATGACATTGTCATTGTTTTTCCTGATCTATTTTTCAATCCTAAGATTCTCTAAGTCCATCCTCACACACTGACAGGCAAATGCAACTTTGCAGAGTTTTCACTCAATCCTGAGGGTTGGGGAACCTATACAAGCCCCGATCAAAGATCCTTTCATTTAAAAGAGCCTACCCTGAGTTATGTCCACAGCTCAAGCTCTATCCATGATGCATTTGGAGTTGTCAGCTGTAATTCCAAGGATAACAGCAAGGGACTGCCTAAGTAATTCTTCTCAATCAAGGCATTTCTTGTCGTCTCCCAAGTAAAGCACCAATGTCACCGGTGATCTTTTCCAGAGCGACACGTGCATCAATCTCTGGTGTTTGTGCACTACCAGGCAGGTGACAACACAGCTTTGTTTCATTTTTTCCCCTCTAATGTCAAAGCATAAACTATCTTTTAATTCTGACACATTTATCCATTCAAAAGACAGTATGAAAAACAGTTAGGGATCACTTACCCATCTATCACCTTGGACTCTTCGGGCCAAAATGCAGTTGCTCTTTCATTTGTAAGCCAGGCAAACAAGAGTGATCCCAGATGGACAGAGAAAAAAAACAAAAAGGCAAACAAAAGCTATTCAACAATGAAAGCTGATATTCTGTGCTGCCTTAGGTGAAGCCGGCAGCCTTCCTACATATGGACAAAGAAACTCAAGTGAAATAAAGTTAGTACCAGAAGCCACGTAATACAGCCTAAGCTCGGCTCGTGTACATCTATCTCCATGTGTAGACAAAATTTCTAGCACACATGCATCCAGAGTGCAGGTGTGTGAGTGAGTCCTGTCCATGAGAAGCTATACATGCAACCATACGTGCTTCATCTCTCTGCTTTTTTTTTTTTCCAAATCTGAGGTGACTGGAGCTGGAGAAATAGCTGTGTAGTTAATCTCATTTGCCCCTTTCCCAGAAGACCCGAGTTCAGTTTCCAATACTCTTGTCAGGTGACTCCCAAGCTTCCTGTAACACCAATTTCAAAGGATCAGACATCCTCTCTGTCCTGTGCAGGTATATGTGGCATACACACACACACACACACACACACACACACACACACACACACACACCCCTAGTGGGCAACAAGTTCACATCCCAATGCTGAGAAGTGAATTGAGTATACCACTTAGAGGTTCATGCAATGGTGTACAGAATCTATAATAAAGTCTATAATAAAGTCGTCCACTTAAAGTGACTACCTCATGGCTACTACTTGATCTGACAGTGTTTGGATGCTCTTTGGCAGTCAACCACACTTTCAGAGTAACAGGGATCCTCAGCCTTTTTGCAGAACAAACAGTTCATTAATGTGGAAGCCAACTGAAGCTACAATATGGGTGACTCTTGACTGCATCTGTAGCAAGCGCCTGGTGAAATCACAGTTAATTCTCTTCCCCTGAAATACAGAGTTGTCGGAAGTCGCTTTTTAATCATCGCTCTTTCTCTATTTTATATGAATACCACTGGATTGTGCAATACTATTTTAAAAAACATTTAGAAGGAAAACTCATCACCGGTTGCACATTAATTTTTTATAAATGTCATTCTACATTTATACCGGCGAAGGCAGCAATCTATGCAAACCAGATTTGAATGGTTCGCAAAGCAGAGTATTTACAAACACCTTGGATTCTTTAGCATTCACACTCTTTCTTCCTGCCACAGTGAATTTGAATTGGATACCACAGCTGCTGTCAGATCCAAACACAAGTGCATCCTTCAGCTGCCACCCCCCTACCAAGAATGCCAGGCAAAATCTGCCCATCTTTCATCCACATCCTGGGCCCTGTTGTTCACAATTAGTATTTTTGGTGGAAAAGGAAAAATCAAAAGAAAGCAGAAGTTGGGCATCTTTCCCATTGCTGATAGGACAGAGGGGCTTTCAGAAGCACAAACTGAATAAAACCCACCCCTGGGACACATCTGTATCCCCTCAAATTTACACTTATACTCCCCCAAATACTACCACAATCATTTTAGATAGCAATATGTACCCAATCAACAGAAGTCACATGTAATTGGTACATTTATGTGATTAGAACATTATCTCATAAGCCTTCATTTGAAGGATGCTCCCCATCAAAACTATAGCTAACTACCACTACCTCGTAGCTCATTAGAAAGATCACGGTATCATAGTATGACACACTAGTCTTTTGGTGTTATAAAACACAACAAAAGGCCTGGAGAGATGGTTTGGTGGATAAAGTGCTTGCTGGAGCAGGAAGACCAGCATCTACACACCCAGAACCCATGTGAAAACCAGGTGGGTGACTAGTCAGCCTGTGAACCTAGTGTTTAAGAGGTAGCAGCAAGGGATCCCTGGGGAAAGTGGCAAGTTAGACAAGCTGAATTTCAGAGCTCTGCGTCCAGTGAGAGACCCTACATCAGTAAATAAGGGGGGGGGGCTATTGAGGAGGACACCTGGCATAAGCCTCTGGCTTCTACATACATGCACATACACATGAATGTGCACACATGTGATACAGACACACATGCATACTTATACATGCAAAAACAAACAAAAATACAACAAAGGTTCATGTTATGCTTTTTTTCTGCCTAACAAATACATTTATGTGTGCATAACAGGAAGCGAAGAATGCATTAGTTAATTTATCCATGTATCTCCTGTACCTGTTTTAATCTAAATCTGAGCTCATTCAGGAGACTTTCGAAAACCATTGCTTCAGAAAAGCTCTTTCTATAGGTATTCAATACCTCTTGTTGATCATTTTCCCACCAGTAACAGTACTAGGAGAGGTACACACCAGGGTGTGGCCTGATGCACCAGGGGTAGAGTGGAATGCAGCCTTGGGTTCCTCCAGATCAATCTCCCACAGCTAAGTAGCTCACACCGAATCACAAACATTTTGTGTTTGGAGCAGCTTCTGTAGAGAAAGGCACAGGCAATATGAGCAATGAGTGACAGTTTCTTAAAGGTTAATATCTCCTTTAATCTATTTCTACAACAGGAAGGGGAAATACGGTATTAGCATTGGGTGTGCTTGGGGGATTAGAAAAACAATTTCAGCTGTTATGTATATGTTAGACCACGGGGAAAACAGAAATCTTCCACATTCGTTTCATGTTGCAAAATATAAAATGTCTTAAATATATGTATACGTTTTCTATTTACTGAAGATGTGTCTTAGATGTATGTGAGTGTGTGTGTGTGTGTGTGTGTGTGTGTATGTGTGTGTGTGTGTAAGGAGAGAAATAAAGCCACCCTTAAAGCCAGACCAGCGACTTGTGATTGTCACGTCAGGTAATGAAACCATTAAATGCATGGTATTAAGAAGAGACATGATGCAATTAGCCAAGAAATTACTCTGATCTCAGTGACATTTTCAAAAAATCATAATACAATATACATCGGAAGACATGATTGACAGCCTAATCCAGTTTTGATGGAACGTAGTCCACACACTGTGTGTAAAGCAGCGCATGTCCAGATAAAGCCCACAGCTGTGAATCTCTGATATGTCCTTACAGGCTTGTCACCCAGGAAATTCCTCAGGTTTAAAAGATGATGAAAGTATCGACCATTAATGACAGGATCATCTCCTGCCCTGAAATAAAATGTACTAATCCTTTTTGCTAGGTCTATGAATTCCTAATATAAATTATATAAACTCTCGTAATTCATCTCTGTTAGCACAGTTGTGTTTGGAAATTGTACAGCAGTCTTTGCCCTATTTGAAATGCTAGATGAAAGCAAGACGTGTTCGTTTAAGCTGCCGCATAAAGTAATTTAACAGAGGGGACAGAATAACTTCCAGATAATGAGAATCACAGATTTTCAAAATGGAAGTGGAAAAGTTCTTAGGTGGCTGGGTGGATTTAGGCTTCATCTTCACAGAGAAGCCAAAAGTACAAATGCCGTCTTTCACAGGCTCTTTCACTTTCTGTGGTTAAATAAACGACTTCAGACAATGGTATGTGGTTAACCATTGGTGGTGGGAAGTTGTTAATCATTAGTCAGAGACTTCAGAGATTCCAAATACACAGTATTAGCAAATAAATAATGTGAAAGGTTTGTTGACTCTGTGTGTATGCTCAAGTGAAGACGGCATGCAGCACAGACTCATATGACTACCTCTGCAGCATAGACACATGTCTACAGCATGTCAGGGACTGTACACACTGGAGACAGCTTTTCACAAAGTCATGGCCAAAGGATAAATGTGAAAGGTATTTTTAATGATTTGTTTGTGTGTGTGTGTGTGTGTGTGTGTGTGTGTAAAACACATCTGTGGGAGGGGATGCTCTCAGGAAGAGAGCATCAGACCCCTGTAGCTGGGGTTATAGGCCTGACATGGGTGCTGAAAGCTGAACTCAGGTCCTCTGGAAGAGCAGCAAGCAATTTTAAAAGCTGAGCCATCTCTCCAGCCCCAGAAGAGAGTTGATTTTTTCAAAAATCTAAAATTATCCCACATCAACAGTGCATGTAAAAGGTAATACTAGTTTTCTCAATGTATTTGCAATCTGGTTAATCTACTTCCTTTTTATATTTATTTTAATTATTCCTTAATTATTTTCTACCTCCTGTTCCCCTGTTGTGTGCACGCGCATGTGTGTGTGTGTGTGTGTGTGTGTGTGTGTGTGTGTGTGTGTGTGTGGAGAGAGAGAGGGGGTAGAGGAAGGCCGTGGGTGTTCTGTTCTAGCACTCTCTACTCACTTGAAACAAGGTCTCTCACTCAACCTAGAGCTCATCAATTTCTAGGTAGCCTGGCTGATGAGAGAGCCTGCTTCTGCCTCCTCAATACATGGCGTGCACAGTCCCACCCAGCCTTGTGTGAGCGCTACGATCCAAACTCAGGTTCCCGTGCTTGTTAGCAAGCACTCTCACACACTGAGCCATCTCCCCAGAAACACATCCCTAGCATTTATTTTTGTATTTTTAAATTGGGCACTTAGCATTCTTTTGTTTGAATAATACTTGGTATATCTCAGGGTTCCTATCCAAGTACAGAATAGGCTTTGTTCTTTGGGCTGTAATGTGGAAAGGATGAAATACTCCAAGACAAGACTAAACAAGGGAAGACTCATTTTTAAAATGAACACAACAGATTTCATCCTTAGAGAAAATAATAAAGTGGTGAAGATGCTGCTATTATTCAAAATACATTGGTAATTGCCCTTTGGAAATTCCTTCAGAAGAACGGGAAAATCACACCATCACCTATGATGAGATCTGTCTTCTACTGCAAACAAACACTTCTACAGTTTATTTATCTGCCTTTGCAACTAGGCCTGAAATGGCGTTGTTCTGTTTACTGAAACTAAGTCCATCTTCAATCTATACATTGTATACAATTAAAGCTACTAGTGCTCTTCGTAGAACATGAATAACCTTGTTATTCCTAATCGCCAAAAGCATACACTATCCTGATGCCTGTCAGCCGGTGGACAGTGGATGAATAAGCAAATGTGGTATGTCCATATAAGGGAGGACACCTCAGCAAGGAAAAGAAATCAATAGCAGATACATGCTACCACACAGATGAATCCCAGATGTGTGCTGGATGTAAAAACAAACACAAAATAATACATTTTACAGCCTCTTATTTGAACTCTCCAGATCCAGCAATAGTGGAGAGAAGAGCTTGTCCAGAGCATGTAGCAGGAAGATGGACTCATTCAAAATGCTCTGAGGGTTTTTTGGGGAGGTTTTTTTTTGGGAGGGGGAGGGTAGAGGTAGCAAAAATGCTTCAAAATTACATTGTAAGGAGAGGTGCTCGACTCAGTAAGTTATGAACCTTTGTTGAACTGTATGATTAAAATGGCTGGATTTTATGGCATGTAAGTTATAAATCAATAAAGCCATATTTTTAAAGAAAGAAGCAATACAAAAAGATGTTTCCTATAAAGAAGAAATAAGAATTAGAGACAAAAGGCTTCCTAAGGTGACTGCATGGCTAGAATGATGGCAATTTGAAATAAAAATGATCATTACATTTTAGTCAGCCTTCAAGGATGTCTTGTATGGAAATCCAACTTTCCATAGTTATAGCTATTCCTGTCTTGAAATCAGGTCCTAATTCAAGCCAACACTGAGCAATGTTCACATAAACTAACTAGCTTATTTTTTAAACACTCTTTTTTTCACTGTTCTCTGTTTTGCAATGAGACTGTAGCACAAATGATCACTCCTTGCCCCTCTTTTACAAAAGAAAATTTGCTTCCATGAACCCAGCCCTAACTTTAGAGCCCAAAGTCTTTCCTATTGTGAGTCCTCTAGGAAACAGAACAAGAGAAAGCCAATTCTTTTATGTCTGCGTGGAGAGTTGCATCAAAACCATTGTCATCAGATCAAAAGCTAACCGTGTAAGGAGAGTCCCACTACTCACTGGGATTAAAGGTACCCCACAGGTAGGATGGTTACATCTGACTCAAACCCCTCAAACTTTAGCAGGTTTTAAGAGTAAATCTTGAAATCTGAGCCAACATACTTTTTGTAAGGGTTTGGGAGAAGGGAAAAGAGCCTGTTTCATGTTTGTTACTTTAAGTACATGCACAAGACTGTCAGGCCAGGGCAGAAGCAGATTAACCCTAACAGTTACATGTGGACAAGGGGACAATGGAGGGTACCAGTTATGGTGCAGTTTCACAAAACCCTACCATTCCACTGCTCTGGAAGCCTTGGGATGTATTCAGGATAGGTAGAGCCGTGGCGTTAACACACACAGTAGTTTCTTAATGTGTGAAAAGTGCTTAATCTAGAATTATTACTTGCATTTGAATGTTTAATACTTTGGATCTTTAATCTCACAGTATTTTCTTGATATTCCAAGCACCAGTATCTTTTATCCCAAATTACAGTCTGTGCTGACTGACCATTGTTTGAAATATCTTTATTATTTTTTTTCTTCTTAAATAGAGGATTTTCAAAGCAAAAACAAAGATTAAACAACTTCAAGTTGTTAGCAACTCTAAATATCAAAGAGAAGGGGGAGCTCTCATCTGGAGTAAGCAAAACTACGAAGCCAGAAAGTAACATTTGAAGCTAAAATTATGTGAAGACGGTGGTATCTAACCCTCTCGGTTTGCGCGTCACGTGTTTATTGACCAGTGTTGATTATTGGCAAGGTGTGATTCTGACAATGTATGAAAACTCTTTCCCTGCACCCTCACCACACAGTTCACAGGGGCCTTGGAAAAAGTGCGCGTCCTTTCCACGTGCTTTCTCCTCCGTGGTGTTTCTTTCACCGAGGAAAAACGTCACAGCTGTGCTGCAATTAACTGTGGTTGTTCCTTTATTTAAGTCACTAAAGATCGTGGACCTGAAATGCTTCTGCCTTCTTCATTTTACCCACACCAAGCCACGGGATCACAAATCGCTTGAATTCTTTCTCTCTTAAAACACGATCTTTAAGGTATTTTGTCTTATTTAGAGAAGGTTATAGCTTAAAAAGATTGTAAGTGGGTCGGGGAGTAATCAAACATGCTTTAAATTGTATGTTAAAACACATACAGACAGAAGTAAGGTGTGAAAATGATTTCAGGATTTTCCCATTTGGATGTTTATTTTTAATTTGGGTGATCTGCTCTGATTTTGTATTATGTTCTAAAGTAGAAAACTACCGAAGTGGGAGGCACTGAACTCTGACCACTCAGGCTGCTCTTTCAGTTTATATAGGCTGAAGGGTTAAATGGACATGAAAAACTAACTGTTTCGGGGCCATTAACATTTCTAACTTTAAAAATGAGTGCCTCTCCAGTGCGCGCCGATTATGAGCTGCCGTCTGTTAAAAATGCAGCACTCTAAGCGAAAACATTACACGTTTACTCTCACTTTCATTAGACGTTAATGATTAACCTGACATTTCTCATTTAATGTAAAAATTCATTTGCAGAGGATATTCCCACAAGCAAAGACCAACTCTGCTATCTCTTCGTGTCACGATCAAATCTGCAGAGTGAAAGAGAAATAAATAAAGTGCAGGAAAAGCTTTGAAAAGACATTTGAATATCTGGAATAATGGGCCAGAATTCCTACACAAATGATTAACCATTTCCTATACCTCCTAGAAGCAACTACAAGTGAGAAAGGCTTCAGATGAAAACAGACGGGCATGTTCTTGGTGCTCCACTCCAAAGAGCTGAATTCGGAGAATGCCATCTGGGTCCAGTGGAGTATTTAAGGGGAAAGAACTGAATAGGCAGTTAATCACTATTTGGGAAGGAGAGAAGAAATAACAAAGGAGAGTAAGAAGAGGAAAGAGAGGGAGGGCGAGAGAGAGAGGCACAGGGAAGGAAGAAAGAGAAGGAAGAAAGAAATGATTTATAGAGGACACATTTTTCTCACCCTGGTGTGTTTTAGAACTTGTATCAACTCTACAACGTGTCATACAATTAACGTAAGTCAAAAGCACTGGAAATTAATTTCAGTGCTACTTATCACGTAATTAAAGGACAGCAGTGATGGTGACGCTCATGCACATACGACTGCTTTTGAGTTTCCTGAGGTTTATGATTTTTGTTTTCTGCTTAAAGCAAATGTTAAATTTTTTTTCTGTCAAAATCCTAAATGGCTTTTTGACAGGTTTGTTGTGGTTAATTAATTACTTTCATTTGCACTAAGTTGTATACTTGAAGATGAATAGTACATGATAACAAGGCCAGCCTCTGTGAGGGAGACCTTTGGCGGTCTATGCAGTCTGCTGCCTCATTACAGAACTAGCTATCTGCAGGAAGCCTGACTTTGAAAGGTACAGCCCATCCCATAACACCCTCCCCTAACTGAGATGATTGTAGCTTCTTCCGAAAAGTGATGATTAGGAGAGAGAGAAAAGCAAAACGGAATGCCGTATGAATATTTCATGTAAATGAAAGCAGGCACTTAGCGCCGTGCATCTTGATTGAAGCTAGAGTGCCTCTAAACGCCTTGACATTGAAGGGTTCTGACTCCCCTTCCCTCAATGACTACTTCAGGAGCTGCAGTTAATAGAGGGATGCGACCATGTTTAGCTGAAGGGCTCTTTATTACCGGCTGATACTAAATAAGACCACAGGCCTCGGGTTAGCATAAGCGAATCCTAGATGAAAGAGACCTCAAGCAGAACCCTAAGCGAGATGGGATGTTTTCATTTCTGAATTTGTCTTCTCGAATTGGAGCAGCATTGTTTGTTTCACTTTTAACCCCCTTCAAGAGAAAGCTAAACAAATCAAATTGCTGTGGAGGGAGAAGGCTTAGAAAACAAAAATGTCACGGAGAAGACATCAATGCATGTGATGTCCGGGCCATCCTGTATAAAAGATAGTGGCGGTAGACAAAGAGTAGTGCATTCAGTATGAGGGTTTTGTTTATGTTTTTCCTAAGGTTTATTTTTATTTTTCATTGTGTGTCTGTGTGGTTTGTGTGCATGCGTGTGGTGCCCACAGAGTCCACAAGAGGGATTCGGAGGCCCTGAGTGAGCCACCCAACAAGGATGCTGGAAATTGAACTCAGGTCCTCTGCAAGACTAGCACTGTGCTTAACCACTGAGTCATGGCTGTAGACCACCCCCTTTTCAAATATTCATCTTATCATTTATCTTTAAGATCAGTTGAGCTCTTCTAAATGTGTGTGATAATAAATCAGTCCTTGATCTTCAGTCCATATGGCAAACTCCATCTTCCTCACTAGTAGGGAGATCTCTCAGGCAATTGAAAGGAACTGATTTCAAAATCTGAATTCTAGGTGGCTGAAATCAAATTTTATAAGCAGGGTTCTGTGGAAGAGACGAGAGGAAGTAGCGACAGGCCACAGGCTCACAGATCCCACCACAAGGCCCCCTGCAGTGTTGGAATTTCAGCTCATTCACCACAGAAGATGCTTAGGTAGATCCCGGGATTCACATCAGTTAATTAGCTCTTCTCAAGCCCCCAGACACTGAAGAGGGAGTAAAATCTCTCTGAGCTAAGACCATCAGTGAGCTCTCTGTGTGTACCCTAAGAGGTCAGTGCCCATCCCCCCACTAAGCTGAAGCTCCCCGTGCTAGATGCCACTTCTCGGCTGTAAGTCCCCCAACCACTGAAACAGAAGGAAGGAAGAACACAGGAGAAAGCTATACCACTCATTTAGATGTTTCCAGTGTGCTTAAAAGTCTGATTCTGCAAAGTAACAGGCTATACAAAACCCAATAACTACTTTTGTGCATTGCTAATGTCCCTTTCCTTCTGGCCCCACTCAGAAGCTCTTAGGAGCCCTCTAAGCAGAGAATTAATATTTTACACGTGAACAAGATACGGCTGAGATATACAGAAACTCATAGGTATAGATTCAAGCGCTGAGAATTTGAAGTGCTCTCAAGTCACTTGAATCTGTGTCAGAAACCTGGGAAAGACTTTGAAATCAGTCAGCCCAGCTCCTGATCAAATGAGAAACTTGCCCCAAACTCACATGCTGGAGGAACTGTGAAATCACTGTCTGATTTTAGACATGACCCTTAGTCTTCCTGACTTATTTTAACAAAATGATATCATTAGTACACTTTATAAAAAATTTCACATGGATTCCTTCAAATACATTTAATCATTAATAATTTCCCCTTTGTGTTGTAGTGCCATGGATACTTCTGAATATTTGATAAAAGTATCAGTGTGTAGCTAGCCGTTTCCTATAGAATAGTATGCTGTAACAAACTCACGCAAGTTTAAATTCATACTGTCACATTGATTATACAATCAAGTCTGTCTAGAATTTTTGGGAGGTGGTTTTCCTCTATTTCAGTCCTTCCTTAAATATGAATTAAACTAAGATTAAGCCCCTTGTCTTAACTGACAGGTATACAGATATGGTGAGCCACGGAGCAGTCTCCTGCCTACGTGGTCAGGCTTTGAGGTCATTGCTCATTACCCCTCATTTTATTCACTGTAAAATCTTCCTAAATGCCTGCTACGTGCCAAGCTCCTGATTCAATCTTGGGGTCATCTATTATCACTTAAAGACTGGCTCACATTTTTCCTTCCCTGGGACACTATCTTCCCTACATTGTCCAATCAAATGTTCCCACTAGCCATTCAGAGACAGCGTTACGAGCTGACCTTAGGTTGCATAGTTCTCCCCCATATGGTCTGCATATGGCTTCCAAATGAGGTCTTTATGTGAAACTTCAGATACAAGGATGCAGTGACTTTTCAAATGACATTAGCACTGTAAGACAGAACAAAGAAAGTCCTGCGGTCCTGCTGGCTTTCTGTGACTTACAAAGCCTGACAGTAACACATGTGGCACTCAGAGCCACGGGAAGCGGCACGAGAAAACTACATGGGATGTTTAGGAAATGACAAGTTGCAGGTCTCGGAGGCCATTGTTACCATTATTAAAATTAAACAGATTTAATCTAATATTCCACGGGCAGTCAGACAACTGACTTTAATACTGTAAACTGAGGCTTAGCTTACATTGTACTGCACTCAGCCTAATGCTTTAATTAAGTTTTGATGCAGCTGCTGATGACAGCCTTGTGCACGGAGAAGCTCTGAGCCACGGGCTGCCCTGCCTTCTGGAGAACAGTCCCTGGGAGCCAGGCAGGAGCAGCAGCCATTGATGCCACTGTTAGATATTTATGAAAGAGATGCGCTGAATTTTATCATAGTGTATAGATCAATTTTCAGGACAGAGTCCTTAACAGTGTATTTGGAGGCTAGGTACAAAACCAATTTTATCTGCCTCGGTGATGTGTGAACTGTGTGAGAAAAGGCATCTCCCAGCTCTCTTCTGGCTTACCTTCCCTGGTGACCATTTATGCATGTTCTTGTAAATATACATATTTTACAAGTGAGGGGAGGGAGGAGGATGCTCTTTAAACTCTCCTTTGAGATGACCTTGAAGTAGGTGCACTCGAGTCTTCCAGGAAATTACCAGCCAAGTGGATTTCCATAATGACCAGTGGGTGGGAATTGCCACTCAGAAAGCGGACAATACACTGGTGGCAGGCTCTTGACCAGAATGTCTTTTGCACAGAGGCTATTTCTTTAAAGAAGCAAAGAAAAACACTGGGTGCCCAGCTCTCAAAGTCAAGTCCTTGCCACAACACGGAGGAGGACTTAGCTTGTTCACAGGCTGTTACAAAGAAAGTGACAAAACACATGTAGATTTGCTGTTTTCTCGGGCATGTAAATCTAATGAGCAGCAAGAGAGAAATGCAGAAAGCCCTTCCAAGCAAGCGCTCAGGTAATCTGTGCTTCTCGCAGTGGCGGGAGGGCAGGACAACAGCAAGAGGAGTCTTTGCTTGGTGATATTTATACCAAGACTACAGAGTCCATATGTAAGCCAGACTGATTGAAATCTGTTTCCCTTCTCTCTGCTTCCAGACTGTCTGGATATAGGATGGCACTTTAAATCTTACACATTTTCTTTTTTCAGCTACTTCCCTTTCCTCCCAGTTTTGGGCACAACATCTGAAGAGTGATTCTCCTGCACCCGACGGCGGCGCTCAGAGAGATATCTGGTAGGCAGATTTCATACCCATGAGAACCGCTTCACTGCCTGGACATCAGGTGGGCGAAGTGTTCTCTGAAAGGACAGAAAAGAAGTATTTCCGGCTTTCAAGGCTCTGTGTTCTCTACTGCAAGCAATCAGCACTGCCATCATAACATGCAAGCAGCCATGGCTGATACACAAGCCAATGAATGTGCCTGTGTTTGCCTACAGCGTGATGGATGCTGGGATTTGGAATTCACATCCTTTCCTGATTTTACGGTAGACTGTTTATCAACCTCCTTTTAAGTAATCAGATACGATTCTTTGTTTCCAGACCCTATACGGAGAGCAGCAGATAGAATGAGCTTGCCCCATGAGCTGTGATTTGCTGACCCATAGACTAGAGAAAGATCATGTAAGAATTATATAGGCTACTAAGTCTGTTAAAGGTATCACATTCAGATCTTTTTCCTAAGATGTGTGTGTGTGGTCCTGTAACTACACCTTATCTAACTCTGTATCAGCCTAAGTGGCAGTGAGCTTATTATGGGAAACCCCAGGCACAAAAGTGATCCAGTAAGATGGCCAAGAAGAGAATGGGGGCTTTTAATACACCGAGCCTCCTAAAATGCTATTGCACATCGTTCTGAATACATGTCGCGTTCACAGCCAGTGATGGCATATCCCAGTCTTAAGTCACACACACGGTTCACTCACAGAGAGATATGTGTGTATTTCAGTCAAAACCCATTACAGTGAGTAACGGTGACCTTCTGACTTCTCTCATGTGATCCGGATGACTGTGTGGGAGTGGGAGGAAACAAGTGCAGTAAGTGGCTGTTGTTACCTTTAAAGCTCACCTCTTAGAAAATACGGTACAGGAGCGAGGCCTGTTTGGGGATGCTGGTCCATTAGTAATCACTATTTCTGTAAGATACATAGCACCGCAGATAGGAGTCTTAGTATTTAATATATGGGATCTGTATGAGCATAAAGGTGACAACACACGCAGGCCTGGATCTTGGCAGATGTTTGATAAATCCCTGTTCCCATTCACCCTTTCAAGTTATCTTCAGAAAACAAAACCAAGGCCTCAGTAAATTGCTCTGTGTATAATGCCATATTATCCACAGTGTCGCATTGCTAGAAGTTCTGAAAAATATTTCTTCTCAGTTATTCTTGTGTGGTTCTTAAAGGGAGACTGGATATAACATGACTTTGCCATTTCTGTCAGACAGGGTCTTTTTTTCCTATCAGATTCCCAGGATTTAAAAACAGCAACAACAGTTTGCTCAATCAGGTAATTTTCCAGATGCAGTAGGCTCTCTGCTTTGGGAGTTTAGGTTGGTGGCGCCCATGTTAGGATCAGTTACCTGCTTGGAAGCATGTGTCACTGTAGAAATGAAGGCATTTTCAATTATATAGAGTGTGAACAAACTCTAATTCCTCAATTGGCTTGAATAACAAGAATAAACTCCATTCTGGCCAAGAATCTGAGACATTTGAGACGCAGTGGGTTTTCCATGTGAACAGTGGTTACAAATTCTCTTACCATTCTGCAAGATTCTCAACATTTATTTCCACCCAAATTCACATGTTGAGATCCCAATCTCCAGTGTGTGTTAAATAGGAGGTGATTAAGTCATGAGAATAGAGCTCTGCCTGGGAACATGAAAACCAGCTGGCCACAGTTTCTGTCCCCACCACCTGACCATCTGGTGGTAGACACAGACCTATAAAGATAACAGCGCACCACAATGTGATGTGAGTACCCACAGTGGGTGCACAAGGCTATCTACATGTAGAAGGGAAAACTTTACCAAGGAGGTACACGTTTATCACAGCTTCAAAAGATGACAAAGATGGAGGCCAGTCCATACTTGTTCGCCATACCAGGCAAACAAGTCTTCCAACATGCAAAGTCTTGGGGTACCTGTTAGGTTGAGGAACATGATCCCTGCATGCCACCATCATATCTAATCAAGTCACCCAAAATAATGCTGCTTTCTGCCTCCTCTACCAACTGTAATGTAGACCCTACCTAAAGGTACTGTATGTCTAACTAATGAAACAATAAGACACTGTTGATGAACAAGAACAAAACAAAGGTGAGGGATGCATTTTTCCCAGAACATTTTTACAGTGGTATGTAATTCAGAATCTATGAAGCTCACTTATGAATTATGTAGAATGAATTCTGTCATATGATTTGGGAAGAGGGGGAAAGGGACAATAAATGATGGACTGGCAACACTTGTTACATTAATGAATGATGCTCTGAAAAATAATGGGCAAAACAAAATCAACGATCTCAAATACTACACCGTATCAAAACAAATAAAGCTTTGAGACTTGGCACTCAGGAAGAAAATCTAGAATTTGGTCCTCCCCACTGCTCACCTTCAATGCAGCGGGAAGGAGCCTCCATCAATCTCCCCGTCAGTAGATGGGAGTCATACTTTGGATAAGCACACCATGTTTACCCACCCCTAACATCCTGACTTCTACTTGGTATCTCAAGTCCCTGAAGCAATCTTGAGTGTCAAACTTAAGATGGACAAAAACCCTGACATTCTGTCTAGACCTTTCTAAGTATGTCTCTAGAAATCCTTGCCACACACAAGCCATGACCATGAGCCTCTTTGCTCAGACTACCTAGAACAGCATTGGTGAAGCCCCCATCTCCCTACCTTCTCTTTCTGGAGATTCTCTCGTTCACCTCATCCCTATCCATAGGCTGAAGACATTGACAATGGGGTTGCCAGATCCTTTCTAGACTTTAAATAATTGTACCTTGGATGAGTGTTGTGTGGTATTTTGTTTGTGTTCTGACAAATAAAGCTTGCCTGAAAGATCAGAGAAGCAGAGGAGCAGCCATCAGTGACTTCTTACCTGTCCAGATTCTCCGATCAAAAAAGACCGAGAGCCTGTCTCCCCCCTGCCTTATCACTTCCTCTCTCCACCTTCTGAGTGATGGTATTAAAGGTGTGAGCCACCTGGCTTCTATGGTTAAATAGTGGCTAGCTCCGCCTTCTGATTTCCAGGCAAGCTTTAATTGTCAGAACACAAAATATCACACAACAGATGAGGGAACCAGGACCAAACCTAACATCTTCCATCCATCCCTAATTCCAGACTTCTCCAGAGCTGCTGGTCCAGCCCACAGGCAGATTTTTTTCAGGAAAACTAGTCTGTCATAGAACATAAAAGTGCATTGCTTCCTAACAAAGATCTGTTAAGACACTCATATCGAAGGCTGTCTCTTCAGAATCTTAGAGGTGGCAGTTCCTGCTAATGCAAGTGTGTCTTAAGCCTCTATATTTTAGCGTTGCTTCATTGGAGGACCGAAATTTCAGAATCTAACAATCTATTAAATTCCCAGCACAAGACTTTGATTAATGCCTGCTAACTTCCACACCTTCGTGATAAATCGACCGAGCCTGACATGGAAGCAATCACTTCCATCTTCATCCACAGCTTTAAAGAACAGTCTCTTGGAACCTAGTAGTGCACACTATTTCCTCACACTTCACCAAACCCTCTGAAAACAACCAGGAGAAAACATGAAAGAAAACACCAAGACAAACAAGCAAGAAAAAAACCCTGGCAGGGAGATAGCCCGGATAGTAAGGTGTGTGTCATACAAGTGTGAGGACCTTAGTTTGATCCCCAGGACCCACATAAGGCCAGGTGGGACTGTAGTGCTCTTAATCCCAGTGCTGGAGGGCTGGGAGCAAAGGGATCCTTGGAGCTTGCTGACCTGCCAGTAGAGGCTAACTGGTGAGTTCTGGGTCAACGAGAGACCTGGTTGCAAGGGAGAGAGAGTAAAAAAGGTGGACAGTGCTTGAGAAACAATACCCAAGGTTGATCACATAATCATACATGTGCACATACACTTATGTGCACATATAGTAAGACGGGGGGAGGGGGAGGGGGGAGGAGAGAGAGAGAGAGAGAGAGAGAGAAAGCACTAAGCACTTTCATTGGTAAAAAGCCAGCTGGCAATACAAAGATATTTTCCAAGTTCAAGAAGAAAGTTTGAGCTGCGGATTTTTTTTTAATACCATGACTCCTATTTGGTGTCTTAAAGGTTGCTTCCATTGTGAATAATCATTAACCCCCAAACCCAGCCAACCTCTTAGGAACATTTAACAATGATTCTCATTTTAGAAATCAAAATAAGTCTAATTAAAATTAACAGTGACTTACCAGCCTTAGGAGCTGAGGTTTTAAAGAAAACCTTTAATGTGTTTATATTGTCATTTACTTTTAATTCCCAATTTTCTGTCTTCACTGGTTAGACAATTAACCAGTACTCAAGTTTGTGAAATACCGAGAAGCATTAAATTTACATAAATAAAATAAATTAACATAGTTAAACAATACAGCGTTGCCTCGTGACATCTCCATTTTCAGATGTCATCAACAAATAATCAAGATACCAAATCAGGGTGGGCATTGTTCCTTAATAATTGCTTAGATTATCATAGATCCACTAATCATTACAATATTATTCAGAAATTTGTTTTTAATCCCACTAACATGTTGCCACTGACTGAAACAGCTAACAGCATCATCTTTTCTAACAGCAGCAAAATGCCAGAGAATTGATTTTAATTGGGTTTTAGAAAAAGAATTAGATGTAACTCAAATATGTCATTCAATGTATATGTCAAGGAGACTCTCACAAAGGATTACCTGGTAGGCTGGACTTGAGGACAAAGGGTCTCACTTGGAGTTCTGTGATTCAAGGCAGAAGTTCTCACAGGCATTCTGCATGGAAATATTTTGTAGCACGCTGCATTTTTCAGCAGTCTGTCTTCATGATACCTTCTTCCACAGCAGTGAGAGCCACCAGAGTAAACCAATGGGATGTCTCAGCATCAAGGCGGATCGCCACTTTTCCAAATCTTTCTATAGCCACCAGGAGTCCCTGCCTTAATTTAGTAAAACAGTACTGAGTTGTACATCAAGAACTTACTTAATGGAGGTTAGATAAGCAAAGCCTTCCAAACAGATAAAGAACCGAAGGGAAACCAGAGAGATGCTTGTATTTACAATGCTATTTTTAGACAGTGAGATGAGAAGGTCTGAGGATCAAAATACTTCATCTCTTTTCTGGTGTTATGTGAGTGTATGTATTCAAGTGGCTGTGTGTACTTGTACATGGTGGTGCACAAGCACACATGTACATGCATGTGGAGACAAAGGATAGACATCCACATCTTCCTTAAGCACTCTCTATCTTGGATTTTGAGACAGGGTCCTTTACTGAACCTGGTGCTTGCTGATTCAGCTAGACTAGCTAGCCAGTGAGCTGCAGAGACCCACCTATCCATATCCCACAGTGAGGATTACAGACATGCATATCATGCCTGGCTTTTACAAGGGTTCTGGGGATCCGAACTCAGGTCCTCACACTTGCACAGCAACACTTTATTCACTGAGCCTTCTCTCTGGCTTCCAGATATCTTTTTATCCTTTAAAATTCTAGAAACCCATTTGCATAACTATTTTAGATGGCTTTTCAGATGAAGCTAATATCAGTATTTCTTGTTCTTTTTGACCATTCTTGTAACTTGGGGACAGTTAAAGCTAGTGCTAATTGAGTGATTTCTGTGGGAGATTGGAATAAAACTTTTTCAAGTCAGCACTGTACCAAAGAATGAAAATAACATTTTGTAAATATTATAATATTCTTTTGAAAAATAATTCCACTTTTGTAAATGACATGTTTTTTTTAAAAAAATACAACAGCAACAACAAAGTAATTTAAAGAAATTCTACTACAGAGAGGTATTAGAGCTCCAAATTTCCCCCAAGCCCGTTGAGAACTATTTGTATTTAGAGTAAACCCCTTAGGGGTTTTACTGCCTATGCCTTGTGAACGACAATCTTTCCAGGTACTGTTTATTTGATGAATGCTGAGTGATTTTTTTTTGTTTCTGTTTGCACCGTAGTCTCACTATGTAGCCCCTTGCTGGCCTGGAACTCACTACATAGACCATTGGCCTTGAACTCAGAAATCCACCTGCCTCTGACTCCTGAGTACTAGGATCAAAGGTGTGCACTACCACCACACCTGGCCATACTTCAGGATTTTAAGGATGAATGTCTTTGGCTGGTGTCTGTAAAGGTTATCTCATGTTTATTCCTTGGTTGCTTTCATTCAGGTATGTGCCCATCCACCCACTCACAGAAGATGAATTGAACACACACGATTCTGTCCAGTCCTACTCCCCAATAGTAGAAGCCTTATTTCCTGACTTTGTACAAAGCCAAAATATCCATACAAGATTTTTGCAACAGGGTAAACACAAAACTGGGAATCCAGAGCTATAGAAAAGTGAGTGCCATGTGGTGATAAAAGAATAATGAGTATCCATGCCAACCACTCAGTTCCAAAATGTAGCACACACAGATTAACAAAAAAGTCTAAATAGAACACTCTTGGGATTCCAAAGTCACTTTCAGCCAACTCACATAATACGTGGTATGCTTGCTACTGCAATATGCTATGGTGGTCCACAGAGGTGTGCATAAGAAATGAGTGACATGACGAAAAGGGGGGTGAGAAGGAGTTCACAAGGAACATAAGGAAGAGAGGGTACCCTGTTAGGAACTAGCAAGGCTCAGAGAAACCACAGGCATTTCTGTAGAGCATTTAGTAGAAGGATTAGTGATGGCCGGTAAACAGAACCACATGAAGCAAGACCTTGTCTTCATTCTTAAAGAACATAACCTTTAGCCAAGCAGGGTAGATCATGTACAAACTGCCATCACTTGAGAAGCAGACAAAGGAGCATCATGAATTTGAAGCCAGCCTGAGCAACACAGAAAGTTCCAGACTAGCCATATTGTCTCTGAAAATGAAATAGAAGGGAGGGCGGGAGAGAGGGAAGGAAGGAGGGAAAGGAAGAAAGAAAAAGAAAGAAGGAAGGAAGGAAGGAGAGAGGGAGGGAAGGAAAGCTCCATATTTGTCTCATTAAAATTAAAACTGAGAAATGTTTGAAGCATGGATTTATTGGTTCTTTTAAATGATAATAAAAGCGTTGCCTGACAACCTAAAATTTTAGTAGAAAATAACTCTTCTAAAAAAAAGTGCAAAAAAATTGTTTTTGTAAATATCCATTAATATTTTCCCTAGTGAACAAAACCTGACTTTTCCTCTCTACTTCTGGATTTCATCTGTTGTAATATCGAAGCAACACTGAAAAATAATTACACTGTATACACATGGAAAAGCAAAGAGGTCAAACACAAACAACGTCCACCTTGAGGGTCCCCGGAAAGCCTGTCAAGGACATGTAGGGATGTCCAGGTCACCTCTGAGAATTTGGAGATTGGTTTATGCTTTGTGAGATAATTTAGTAACCACATCTGCGCTTCAGATGATGCTGATGGTTGACACATCCACAAAGGAAAAAGGGAAAAGAAAAACAATGTTGTGTGGATGTGAGGGAGAAAGGGGGTGTGCGGCAAGGAGGGGCACATTTTCATAGAAGGTTGCATGGAGAAGGAATCTGAAGTGTACTCAACTTTCACAAATGGTACCAACAATTCTCATGTGCTGTCACCATGGGCTTTTCACTATCAAGCTTCTACGTTGTGTCATGGTCAAAACAATGTGTGCTTCTGGCCTATGTCCAGTATTTGTTGGGCCCTACAACAGAAATGATAATTAAAATAATTGTGGATAACTTTATGCCAACTAACAAAGTTTAAAGAGAGCACAAACACCTAGATGAACATACATTACTAACACCTCAAAATGAGTAGTCTAATGAGGAGAACTGATGTCCATCTTCTAGTCACAGCAGTCATTCATTTATAGATGGTGTCCATTTGCCTAATCAAATGTTCTCTCCAGGTGACTTATCCCTATTCACTATTTCATATTCCCATGATTTAAAATATCACCTTGTCTCTTATTGAAAAAGAAAAGATCATATAAAAAATCACATCCTTGCAAATAAACTTCAGCCCCAAAATATAAAATCACAGAGATATAGCAAAGACTCACAGAAAAAAAATAATAGTTCTAAACACACACAAACTATTGCAGAGAGTCAGTGAACAAGGCTGCTCTCTGGAGGAAGAAGGCATGGAGTTGGATGGATAGGGAGGTGGGAAGAATCTAGGAGAAAATGGGGGAAGAGAAACCATGATCAAAATCCATTATACAAAAAAAAAATTCAATCAAAGAGCTACTCTCTGCCCATTTTAATATTAGCATAACCCTGACACCCAAATCTGATACAAGAAAGGAAAATCAAACCCTTCTCAAGACATGAACCCAGACTAAAAAATCCAAAGGTGCTGGGGATATATCAAGTACCAGCCATGCAAGAATGAAGACCTGAGTTTGTATCCCAAGCACATGAGAAAGCCAGGTGTGGCAGTGTGTGCCCATAATCCCAGCATTGATGATGTTGAGAGACAGGTAGATTCCTGAAGCTCATTGGTCAGTCTGCCTCGATATAGAATGATCCCCCAGTTCAATGAGAAACCCTGTCTCCAAAATTAGTGTCAAGAGCCATAGGAGAAAATGCCTGATGTAAACCTCTGGTCTCCACAGGCACATGCACACAAGATGCATCCTCATTTGTATATGTAGCTACATGAACAGGTACATACAGCACACACACACACACACAGAGAATCCAAAATAAGTAGACTCTAATCGATCATAACAAATAACAAAGGGGATTCACAGTGACTAAGTTAAATTCATTCAAGGAAAATACAGTATTTTTCAAACTATAAAATCAGTATAACTTACTTCCTTAACTACTGAGGAAGAATTATATGACCATCTCAGCAGATATAAAAAAAATCATTTGTTAAATTGAACATCTTTTTTTTTTTTGTAATATTGATCTGGAAGTCCCACCTGACACATTAAGGAAGGGAAGACATCATTAGCAACACAAATGGTCAACTGGTGACTGTAGTACAGTTGGGAGACTCTGACTGGGAAAAGGGATCCAGTCTAGTGGGAGTGGGGGCGGGATCAGAGGAGACTCACTGAACAGGCAGAAGTGGACGATCAGGGAGTCAGTGACCAGGAAATCTTTACAAGGCAAGTGTGTGTATGTGAGAGAGAGTGTGTGTGCCTGTGTCTGTGCCTGTATCTGTGTGTACGTGTGTGTGGACACATGTTCATGTATGTATGTATCCCTCCCACTTTGGGTTTTTATGTCCTTAGCTTGCCTCTGATTCTATAAGGTCAAATTCCTAGCATAGATCCCTTTTCCCAGTCGGTATGGCCTGTATACCATTCACTAGTTGATCATGTGTGTTCTTACTGACAACATATTTATGGAAGCTAGAAGTCAATGTTGGATGTCTTTTTTTTTTCATTGCTCTCCACCTTATCTTTTGAAACAGGGTCTCTCAGGGAAACTAAAGCTTGTTGATTTGTCTAGACTAGATTACCAAGCAGTTATTGGGATCCACCTGTTTCTGCCTCCCCAGGACTGGAACTATAGACATACTAGTGGGCTCACTTGACTTTTTATGTGGTTGCTAGGGATGCAAACTCAGGCCTCTCATGCTTACATTGCAAGCACTTTACGAAGTGAGCCATCTCTCCATCTCTGACCAGTTAAAAGTCAAACTAAAGTGGAAGGAGGAAGGGAAAGCTCACCGAAGTGTCCCTAAGAAGTGGCTGTCTCTGGGGAGTGACCACCTCTCTGGGCACAGCCAGAGTCCATGTTGGGCAGCAGGACCAATAGTCAAGGAAAAGCAGACAGAAGGACAAGTGTGTGCAAGCAAGAATTTGCAGACTACATTTGCTTCTGTCTGCCACATACATTCTTCATCCTGAAGATGGTCAAGAATAGCGCCACTGCTCTCCTTAACTGTGTCTTCCAGATGTTATACACAGCCTCCTTTTGGTCAACTCCAGTTCAGCCCAGCAGGGAAGAGAAGGTGTTTCCAACTTAACATCAGTTGGTGTAGCACAATCTAATGCTAACTGACCAACTGTGACATAGACTTAATGATGAAATACTACACAGCACCCATTATGAAAGCATCCAACTGTACACACGGCATGAATGAAGTTTATAAATACACTGTTACGAAGCAAAACCCACGTCAAGCTTCATTCTAGCAAAATCTAATAGTATATGATTCATTTTACATAAAGTTTAATAATAGACTAAACTAGACACATCTGTAGATGCATACATTAAAAAATCTGATGGGAAAAGCAAGTTATCTATTACTAGGAAACAGAGCAGCCCTGGCAGGGAGGAGTCTGATCTAAACCCAGTTCTCAAATGTCCATTATTCTACTTTCTGACGACAGTATCTGTGATGCAGTGATTTTGTTATATAATAGTTGCTTTGCAGTTATTTACTAATTTTACATTCCTGTTTTGTGCATATAATATTTCAAAAAATAAAGAAAAATAACATTTAACAATCTGATTATGTCAGCTAGGGTCCTTTGGTTATGATGGGAAAAACAGCACACCACATTAAATCCTGGGGGTATATGGAGGCTTCCAACACAAGGAGTGTTCTTCAAAGGTCTAGTGGGGTCCTCACTCATGGCTCTGCATTCACATTCACGGTGATTTAGAGATGTGTCCCTATGCATAGAATCACTAATAGTATCCACTAAGTTATCCTTGAAAGCATGTGGTCAGTTAGAACTTTCATCCAAAGAAACCCAGGACTCCAGAAGCGAAAACAATAAATGTACAAATAAACAAGGAGACAGAGGCAGAGCTAATGTTTCTTCCAGAACGAGTCTTTCTTTAGTTTGAAAAGGAAAAAGGGAAAAAAATTGTGAGGATCAGCCCAAATTGTTAACAAAGTTGTCAAGAAAATAATTCAATGAAAATGTAAATCTACCAATGCTTACAACAGTAACTGCCTTGATTGAATGTTGTGAGGGAATAAAAACTACCCAGAGTTCTAACACAAGTTATGTGACACTGAGCAAGTGGCTTAACCCCTCCAAATCCTGAGAGAGAAAGAGAGAGAGAGAGAGAGAGAGAGAGAGAGAGAGAGAGAGAGAGAGACTTTAGCCCACACAAAGCTAATGAGATGGTCCACATGACAAGCTCACGGTAGCGCAGGAAACCGCAGACACCCTGTGAACTGGATGTCCTTTTTACTTCTGTGTTTTTGTTCATTGTTTTCCCAAGGACGTTAAAAGCATCTAGAGATGATGAGAACCCATGCTATGGAAACAGCTCAAATAATCCTACAGAAAAGGTGAGGCCCAGATTTAATCCTTATTTTCTGAGAAATTACAAAACCCACACGAAGAAGTCAAAACCCATTGAAATCTAGAAGAAGGATAGGGAAAAAACAAAAGCCTTCTGTAGACCCTCAGTGTCACATCATGTGAGAAAAGTGTAGAACAATTTGGCCATGGGGCCTGCAATAGAACAGTACCAGATTTCATATTCTATCCACATGGGGAAAACCATTCATCTTCAGTAATAGTTTCTGAAATTAACCCTATTTGCTTTCAGTTTGAAGATTCTATTTCTAAAAGCAAGCATAAATTTTATTTCAGTGTTGAAATACTAAAAGAACTGTCTTTTATTTATGAGATTTAAAAAAAAACATTTCAATAGCTCAAAGGTAAAACATCCAGCTTAACAGGAAAATAAGCTTCAATGTAGAAACAGAAGCTTTTCAGTGGGAAAAATACTGATTTGAATTCCATTCAGTTGACTTCTCTGGGAAGAGCAGCAGCAGATGATGATGTCATCGGCTTGCATGGATGCTGTGCTGGCTTCCTCACGCCTGATGCTCAGGCCAGAGTTCCTGTGCACCCCAGAACACAGAGCCCTGGAAAACCATGGAGGAGAGACTGAACCAAGCTGTTCTTCGGACTTCAAAACACCAGTGTTAAGAATCCCACTTCTTAAGAACATACTAGAGAAAGATATGCAGGGCTTTCCAGAATAAATTTTTCTCAGGACTCGCTACTGCAGTGTATGGTGACACTCAGCACCTGTCTTTAGTCAATATATTTCCCGAGAGCCTAATCTATGTTTCAATACATTTTGTAAATTGAAATGCCAGTAAAATAAAACAAAAGACAACTCTCTTGGAGAAAACATAAGCTAGTGCATAAGAATAGATAATTCACAGAATAGATCCAAACGACCTAAGATGGTACTGGACTCCACTAGTCAAGAGGTTAATGTTTTAACAAGAGACACCAACATCTCTTGCTAGAGAACTAGACTAGTAAAATGATAATAAAATAGTCCTGTCTATTTTAGTTTGGACATGGAGAAAGTGACCCTTGCGTAGAGTGCTGTGGGAGTAAATAAGGCATTTTAACCAAATTAACGAATAAAAATCATAAAAGATAGCCTTGGCCGACTTTGTGTTGAAAGCCTAGGTTCAACCATGAATCTTTAAAGAAGATGAGCTATGTTGAAACGCCTAGTTCTGAGCATTTCAAACAAAAGCAGAAAGCAGCTTTCACCAAAGAACACAGAGAGTGCATGGCCAGGTGGCTGGTCTCACTGACTCAATCACCTTGTGGATATCTGTGGGTATGCATGAGAAAATTATAGGCTCTGGTATGCAAGATCTCTCTCTTTTTTTTTTTTAAGAAGGCTGAATAAGCTGCATGACTTGGGAAGGTTTCAAAGTTTGTGGATCTTAGTTTCCTTGCCTATAAAGTAATACAGGCCTAGCTCATTAGGCACTTGTCCTCACTACCCAGCACAACGTGGCACACAGTGAGGACTCTATGGACACCAGGTCTCTGCTGAGACCAGAGGACACTGACCCCCTTTTTAATGTATCTAATCAGCAATTAGGTCTCACATCTGTCAATGGGAAATAAAGGTTATTTTGGGTCATTTCTGATGCAGTCTTGAAGGAATAAGCCTTTCTTTCATGGATATATATGGATAGCTAACAGTGATCTGTGTTAACATGAGTTGCATGTCTCATCTTCTCCACAGAACCTGCATAATATCCTGCTTTTATGCTTTTATACCTGCCATCTTCCTCTAGAACTGAGACCATTCAACCCCTACCAATTCAGTAAATTTAAGCACCCCGATATTCAATAATAAACCTAAAAATAATTGATCTATAATTTCAGTTTAAATGATCTGACATAGGCAGGCTTCTTTTAAGAGACAGCAAATGGGATTTTTTAATGGAAATATTGATAAGCCCTTAAGTGATTGGGGAGCCAAGGACAATGACACTGATACCGCACCAATAAACCTAATGCCATGGAGATTGTCTTTTTAAGAAATGTGCCTTTTCTTTATCAGAGCATAATGCATAGCTTGACAACAGACATGTCAACAGTTAGGCCTCTATTCTTCAAACCGTCATGCTCTATTAATGCTGGTTTTCAGTGGGATTTACTTTGTCAAGGAAGGAAGGGTCAAAGAGGAAAGTCTATGGTCTTCCTAGTCACTAAATCCCTCTTCTCACTGATGCACAAATGACTAACTACTCCCGAGTCACAGAAAAAAAATGAGGGTTGAAAGCAGGCCAAAACCATCTAGGGAGCAGGGGGTAGGGGGAGCTTGCCTTGAATAAGCGAAGTCCTGCTTAGACAAGGAGAAAAAGAAAACAGGGTAGGTGACAGGAGTGCCTAGGGGTGTTACCTGTCCTGTCTGTGTCGGTCAGGTGGGGGTGGCAGAGAACTGAGTATTTTAGCAGGAGCCAAGAACAGTGTCTTAGCTTGGTTCCAAAGAAGCCTAGGCACTTCACCCCATTAATCCGCTAGCAGAGACACGTGGTAACTTACATGGGCTCTCCTGGTAATCACAGGCACCAAGGGTCCGAGGCAGGGGAAGGGGCAGAGCAAAGCTCTGTTTAGCATGGATTTCACAGTGTGCCATGGGTGCCAATGAGCTTTGGGTTTGCTCTTGGCGATTTAAGAAACAATCATCTCAGATGTGACTGATAAATTCTGATCCAGGGTTGAGTTGAGTGCTCAGAAACTTGAAACAAAATACTTGAGTCAAAGTAACTGACTGGCCTATCTGGTTTTTGCATTATATTTGTTCCCACAATGTCTTCAATTTACACACACACACACACACACACACACACACACACACACACACGCACACTGCACACATGCACACACACACACACACACATGCACACTGCACACATGCACACTGCACACATGCACGCATAAACCCCAGGAGACAAGTGGGCTTTGTCTTCTTTTTGCAGGCAATGATGCTGAGAGTGACAGCGGATCGACACTCCCCAGGTGACTGTCTGTCACTGAACTCTGAATTTGAGTCAAGAACAGAGACGGTTTGTTTCTAAGGAGTTCAAAATATGTTTTCCTGTTAGCTTTTTTGAGCAAAGGTCTCATTGGCTGACCTAAAGTGCTCCACATTGACCAGGCTGACTTCAAACTTGCAACAGTCTCTCTGCATCTACTTCCATATTTTCAAAAATGTGGTGAGAATTCCCAGTGAAGACAGACAAGTCGCCAGCTAGTTTTAAATTTAACTGCATGCCAATAATCTGCCCCAATCTAGAATTCATCTTAACAACTTTCCTTTAATGTTACAAGAATAATTAGCCGGGTGGCCCACACCCTTTAATCCCAGCACTCGGGAGGCAGAGCCAGGTGGGTGGATCTCTGTGATTTTGAGGTTAGCCTGGTCTACAGAGTGAGATCCAAGATAGGCATCAAAACTATGCAGAGAAACCCTGTCTCGACAAACCAAAAAAAAAGAATAAATAAATATTAAAGCTAGTATTATTTCTTAGATAAAACATGATCATTACATTGATCATATTGTACTTTTCTACGTAAATCGTTGAGAAAATCATGCTTTTTATCTAACCTTTACAATTGAGAATTAGAAAATGTGCATAAAATATTTAAATTGTTGGTATTGAGGCTGAATTCCAACGTCTAAATTTTTGACTATGCACTTACAGACAGCTTTATTAGAAGTGAACAATACAGTGTACATAATCTCCCTGGATATTTTTCTGTACCCAAGAGCAAACAGTATATGAGTGAAAGAAAAGACTTCTCATTGTAGCTGACATCAGACATCTTGGTGAGGTGGCAAAGGGAGAGATTCTCACTCATCAATTTTAAAAAACAAAAACAAGAAGCATGTCGCTTTTTCTCCTTAAGAGTCTGCCAAGTGTTGGCCCTGAGATAAGTAAGTAGGATTAGGGATCGTTTCTGGTGGCAGAGAAGCCAGCACAGCCATGCCAGCTCATCCAGCTAGAGAGGCAATGACGAGACGCTATGACGGGCGAGAAGTGCACTGTAAACCCAGAGCTGCACTCGGGTTTGTGCCCAACACCCTCCTCCTGCACGTGCACAGATCAAATGGGAAAAGGGGGCAGCCTCCCAGAGCTGCTGACGAGCAGAGTGGAGGTTTTAGAACCCTGGCATGATGCCGAAAACAGGAGAAAACAACACCCAACGATGAAAAAGGAGCCAGTCCACCGAAGACCACAGAGCTCAAGCAACACTCTAGAAGGAGGCATAATTCTAGAGCAATTAATTGCCTCTGTTTCTGATTAAATGAGCTGACTTGCTCAGACGTATGTGGTCTGCCTTATCATTGCATAAATCTACTCTTGAAAGAGGAAACACTCAGTTGCTCAAAGTTTTCATGCAAAATGCCCAGCAGTCTAGCAGAGTTACTAAGCATGTTTAAAAAAAAAAAAAAAACATAGAGGGAGAAAGATAGTAAAAACAGACACTTGGATAACACAAAGATTCTTAAATAACTGTCTGGGTTAGTCAATAATATAAATAACTAGAGATTTTTTACCCAAAAACTGCAATTTTAAAAATAATTTATTATAAGTGGAAAATATAATAATTTAAAATAGTCAATAGGTAGATTGAAAACCTTGCTGGACCCTCATTAGTATATTGCTGAATTAGAAGAGAAGTCAGTGACATGGAGGAGAAAAAGCATGGAAGACACAGGAATCGTGAACAGAGACAGACGTATGGGATTCTGGGTGTGGAAGGGTGGAGGGAGGGCTACCAAGCATGTAACTGGAACTTCAGAAGAAAGAACAGAAGAAATTCCACAGCAATAAATAAACAAATAAACGTAAAACGCCTTAAACATTATGAAGTTAAACAATGTGCTTCTATGTTCATAGTCAAAGAAACCACAATAAAATTAGAATTTTTTTTATTAAACCAAATAAAAAATTTGGAATGAGAGTAACGTTAGGATGAGAGGGAAACATATAACCTGAAACTGTTTGTTTCAGGGGCTAGTGATGCAGATCTATGGTGGAGCACTGTGAGGCCCCGGGGTTCAATCCCCAGGTCCCAAAATAATTCCCCTCTGGTGTTTTCTCTCTCTCTCTCTCTCTCTCTCTCTCTCTCTCTCTCTCTCTCTCTCTCTCTCTCTCTCTATCTCTCTCTCTCTCTCTCTCTCTCTCTCTCTCTCTCTCTCTCTCTCTCTCCCTCTCCCTCTCCCTCTCCCTCTCCCTCTCCCTCTCTCCCCTCTTCTCATCTCTTCTCTTTTTGCTAGTTTTAATAGTGCATGCCTAAAATCCAAACTCTTAATAGGCTGAGGCCACAAGATTAGATGTTTGAAGCCAGTCTGGAATAATAGCAAGACCCTGTCTAAAGAAGATGTCTATTATTCTAAAAGAAATAAATATAACTCTTTGAAACAACAGTAGATTAAACCAAAAGTTAAAAGTCAAGGCGGCAGCAGCAACAACAAATCCTAAGAAATGTAAAAGTTTCTTCACGGATGCAGGCTTGAGATGCTACTCATGATCATGTCCCCACATCCATGCACTAGGATACTCAATGGGCTTTAAAAAAAAAAAGGAAAATAGCTGGACTGGAGGAGAGGAAGAGGAGAAGAGGTGGAGTTGGAGGAGAGGGTGGAAGAAAAGGGTGGTGGGTTTGATTTTTAAAAACGCATTATATGCTTGTGTAAATTTTGCAAACTTTTTTAAAAAAGAAAAGGAAGAGGAAAACATTTTTTACTGTATGAATGTTATGTTTGGTAAAGAGTTTATTTTAGAAGTCACAACAGACTGGAACAAACAGTTATTTACAATGTAAAACTGACAAATTACAAGGAAAGTGACCAGCCCTTTGCTAGATGGACAAGCTTCAGCACTGAAATTCCAACGGATCAGCCCTAAGGTGTGTTTGTACATGATGACCCAGGTGGGAGGGTCTGACAGAAGTCTGCAGGCCTGAAGACAATACCATTGTCTTTCTGGTTTGTGAAAAAAACAGTCACTGGGAACAAAGTGCAGGATAATTTAAAAGGCTTGGAAAGTGAGCAGAAGACTAGGAAATGTGTTTCTCTGTGGTCAGCTAAATAATAATGTAGGGAATAAAAAGAATATAAAGATGTCTTAACCAACCTTATATATGTGTCAAGACATAGAGGATAGTGCATTTACACATCTTTAGTACTGAAAATCATTGTTGATGAACTCAGGATTAAATCAATGAACTAATAATGAGTGCAAACGAAGCTATCCATTTAGCTACAGGAAAATGTCAGCGTAGGAGTTATGGCAGGTATATGTATTGAAGAACTAGACCCATGTGCTGGAGAATTTTAGAGCATATTCCTATATCAAGAAGCGTTTTAAAATGCAAAGATAGAAAGAAATCTTTGAATGAACATATGTAAAGTATATGAAGACGGCCTCCAAGTGGGGAGTGGGTGGAAAGATCCAGGCTGTAAAGACTAAGGTAAGGCGGAAGGAATACTGACAGCCATAAAATTATAGCTACTATAAACTGTTTGCACATAGACATTAATGCCTATGGTGGTTACTTTTTTATGCCAGGCAATAAAACTCAGTTACTTCATCAAACACAAATCTCAGTGGTGTTGTGAAGGTGTTTTGTAGTTAAAACAGCTATAGTCACCTGACCAAGGAAAGGAGGCCACCCCTGTAGTGCGAATGGGCTTGTCCAATCAGCCTCCTCAGCAAAAACTGAGGTTCCTTAAGGAAGTTTCATCCAATACTGCAGGCTCAATGCCTGCTAAGCTTTCAGCCTGCCAGTCTGCCCTACAGATCTCAGACTTGCCAGCCTCCACATCACTTGAGCCAATTCCTTCAAATAAATCGGGGGTGGGGAGAGCATATCCTGTTGGTTCTGTCTCTCTCAGAGCTCTGATACATTGAATGTACATCGGTTGAAATGAGAGAATAAAGAAATGAAAGATTAGAAAATCAATTGCAGGCGGAGAGAATAGCACAGCAAGGAATCAAAGAGCAGGAGTCTTGCTTATTTGATGACCTCAGATAAGGCTAGTGAGCCAGAAATGGAGAGAACAGGAGAGATGAAGGTAAAATGCTGCTGAGCAGATAGGCAGGATTCTTAGGGCCATTGTAACTCCTGCTTAACCTTCAGCTATAACTCAATAGCTCTCCCTCCCAGAAGCCACCCTGGCTCCTCAGGCACACATCAGGTCCACTATTGCCCTTTCTAGTAGCTCATACTTTTTTTCCTCTGTGGAAATTATCATCATTTTTACTTATTCCCTCACTTGGGCAGAGTTTCCCTACATAGCCCAGGCTGGCCTTCAAGTTGTACTCCCCTGCCTCTATCTCCTGAGCATTGAGATTACAGGTGTGCACTACCACATTCAGCCCAGTTTGTTCCTATTTAGGGATTGTTAGTAGGCATCTCCTTATTAGGCTATAAATCTCACATGACTGTATTATATGAATGTGTATGATAGAAAAAAATTTTTTTGCCATTCAGTCCTAATGTACAATATATTATTCCTTATTCACTTTGTGAACAAGGTTCAATGTATGTTAGTGTCACAGTGAATAAGATGATAATAAAAATTTTGGCAGCCGGGCGGTGGTGGCGCACGCCTTTAATCCCAGCACTCGGGAGGCAGAGCCAGGCGGATCTCTGTGAGTTCGAGGCCAGCCTGGTCTACCAAGAGAGCTCCAGGAAAGGCGCAAAGCTACACAGAGAAACCCTGTCTTGAAAGAAACCAAAAAAAAAAAAAATTTGGCAAAAAAATCTTGAATAAAATCCACTATCAAGTGCAATGTAGTCAGATGAATTGTTCCTTGAACTGTCTGTCACCTTGTGCTGGAATTACATTAACTATGTCAGGTAACTACAAAAATGAGCTGTAGACCAGTGTGTGATTTCAAGTGGACTCTAAGGGACTGACAATGTCCAGCTCATCCATGGAAAACTTCTGAATTCTAAGAGAAGAATCGTTAAATTAGTAGGAAGCAAAGGTATGGATAAGAAGGCAATCATAGATTGGATCTAGACATATATATAAAGAACATGCTTTGGAACTGAATGGGTGGGTTTGAATTTCATCTCTCCCATCTGTGTGTTGTGAGTCTTGGCTTCTAATTCATCTACAAAATGGAAAACTGCATTGTTCATGTGATTGCTTAAAGAATAAATAAAGCAACATATGTAAGTTCTAAAAACATTGGCTGGTGTGTAATAGTTGCTATGCACGGTTACAAGAAAAGCTGGGGTTATTGTGATGTATTAGCCGGACTGGAATGGATGATTAGAGTAGTGTAAGTCTTAAGTAGCAGGTGAAATTTTGAAAATTCTTAAATTAGTGTTTTTAAGAAAGGTTGAGACCTTGCCTTGGAAGAGGTAGGAATGGGGCGTGGGTTGGGGGGCGAAGGGCGGGGGGGTGGGACGAGGGAGGACAGGGGAATCCATGGTTGACATGTAAGACGAATAGAAAAATCTCTTAATAAAAAGAAAAAAAAGAAAGGTTGAGTTAAAGCTTATAATTGAGACATTAGGTTCTTCCTGGTGGATAGAATGTATAATAAAGATTAAACTGGTCCTCCATATCCACAGAGTCTGCATGCATGGATTCAAACAGCCATTGGTCAAAACAGCCTCAGAATTAAGCATTACAAACTTTTTGTCATTATTACTTAAACGACATAGTATACTAACTACTTGTCTGTTGTATTCGGTATTAAAAGTGATGCAGAGATGATGTGAAGTAGACAGGAGGGTCTGTGTAGGTTCTATGTAAACATGACATTTTATACATGAAAATGAAGTATTTACACACCATTATACCTATGAGAATTTTAGAACCAACCTCCCATGATTATCCAAAAATGATGGCACTGTCCCTTTAGTCTGCTGATTGGTGGCACTTGCTTTAAAAGGCCTTAGATACTACATATGAAAAATGAAAAGAGAATGGGAATAGCCAGTTCCCAGTACGCAAAGGATTATACAACAACATAGGCCAAGAGCCGTGTGATATTAAAATGGTTTCACCTAGTTATACGGCTCACCTTTTAACTAGCCTGCAATTCTGAATAACAGAAACTCCACTGATTGCTCTTCTCCCTGCCTGATACTAGGCTCTCTCCCACAGATAGGTTCTTTGCTATGTTCTCTTTTTCGTGAGTCCCAGATCCCTCATATTCCACCAGAACCTTCCTCCTAAAAATAATAATAATAATAATAATAATAATAATAATAATAATAATAATAATAATAATAATAAATAATGATAACAATAATGATAATGATAATAATAAAGCTCCAAACTTTTCATTAAAAGAAAATTCTCTGCCAGGACTCAGGAGAGACACTCCTTTAATCACTCAGGAGAACCCAGTGGCCCAGTCTGAAGGATCAGCCTTGGACTGTTTTCAATGATGTCAAGAACAGTCCCTGTAAAGTTGTGGCTAAGAAAATCAAGTCATCCAGATCGATGCCTCGCAGAACGAAGAACACAGGTCCTCCAAAGGTCCTGAGACCTCCAACCCTGGTCTCAGAAACATGGGAAGCCATTTTCTAGAGCCATTTTTGTCCCTATGCTCACCAGCACAGGCTTACGATGCTCGTGACGGACCTGTTAATTAATCTGATTTAAAGGGAATATGTTGTTGGAAATCACAAAGCTATCTACAATCATGCAGCCTTTTTTTTTTCAAAGTTAGGTATCAAGTTAGATTTTAATTGACTACGAAAAAGCCTTTTTTGTCCATGAGTGAGAGGGTCTCGGAGTCTATCATAGGGCTGCATTACAGAGGCTGACACTAGTGAATATTCTTCTAGGTGGATTGGAGAAATGACAGAAAAGCAAGCTTTTCGGGATTGTGAGTAAGCATTCTACTGCCACCCAGGCTCTTGTATGGTCGTTCAACATTGAGTGTATGAGAGTCTCTCCGATCAAATGACAGTTTGAGTCCCAGCTACATGCTGCTCATAAAGGCAATTTCTGAGTCGTTCCCTTCAGAGTCACAAAGTGATAGTGCAGCTCACCAGAAGCTCATCCCACACTCCTTTTCTGTTGCTTCTTGATGTCCAGTTGTGCTCTGGCAGGCACCTTAAATTTAACAGCTCCCCTCCAGCAGTGGCTTTCATGTTTCACTCTCTCTGCCTTTGAGTCCAGAGAGATGAAGCAGTGGGTAACTCAGTGCCATAAATATCATCCATTATCCCATTCTGGGAAGCAGCTAAGAGTGAAAAATTCATTTGGATTATATGAAGGAGACGAGAAGATACAGAATTTGGATCTATATGAGAAACAGATTGGATACACACTAGGAAAATATTTGCAAGCATGAAACAAACAGACAGTGGTTCCATTACATGATAATCCCTGTAAATAAGGGGACTCTATCCATCAATCAATCAAAAGGCATTCCTTGTGCAGCCCACTGAGTTCTTGGTGGATTGCGGCATATGCTGTGACAGTAAAAAACTAATGCTGAAGGAACTAAGCTATAAAGTAAGTGCCCAATTATGTAGCTGAGTGTAAGTTTAACAGGATTTCAAAGACAGTGAAATGGCTGTTGTGTCTTCCATCTGTATCCATTAATTACCTGCACTTGACCCAGCATTAGTGCTTCATTCCATACCAAAAGTGTTGCAGAAACATGTTCATGTACACATATTTTGCTCTAGTGTCTTGCTTCAATTCTTACTTGGAGCTGGCCTTAGATTTTCCCCTACTAAATGCTGCTGATTTACTAAGCCCACTGATGCCCAGACCTTCCAGCTCGTGTGTGTGACATGCTGATGCTATCCAGTTTTGAATTCTGATTTTATTATCCCCTCCAGTGAGTATTCAGTTGGACACATGACTGAGCAAACTCTGTCTTAGGTAGCTTCAGAACTACTGTTGCTCTTCCCTGTCAGTAACAGAAACTGTATGTACTTACATAGTATACATAAAGCAGACAGGCCTCAAATGGCTTTAAACATGTTTGTTTGGGCTACATTTAAAGCAATTGGATATAGAATTTAAGTTTCCTATCTGGAGCTTAAGCTCACTGCCCTAACCCCCTGTGAAACATTAAACAACCTAACTACACATATAGGGGCTACCTTCAATCTATTTATATATCAGTGAAACAAAGAAAATGCCTCCCTTGTATCCTTACATTCTTTGTAGAAAGATCTGTCCCTCATTCTACAAAGAAAAAACAAACAACAAAAATGCCAGTCAAGGATAGGGATTCTCTACAAGCAGGAAGAACTATTCCTGGTGACAGTGA
>CABHPH010000916.1:4344-31206 GCA_902168325.1 Peromyscus nudipes
ATATAATGAACACTTACATACTACATAGGATAATAAAAATTAACACAATTTTAGGAAAAGATGGCTGAGTTGGTTTCCTTTTCCCTTCTCTCCAATTGCCAGCACTATTTTTTGTACTTCTCTATGATATGTGCTTCAACTTGGCATCATTTCCAAAAGTGGAGGTACAAGTTGTGTAAGACTCATAGAAGAGTCTAATCTGCTTTGGGCATTCTTTTATCATTTGAACTCCAGGAAAATGTATTCTCACAATGTTAAATCTATATTAAGTATTGTGTATATATGTTAAAAAAAAAAACCCGAAACCTCCTCAACAAATGAAGATATCCTCTTTATGTATTTGTAATTACATAAAACTTCTGCATATCTCACTCAGCTCTTTAGGAAATGTATGTGTGCTGTTAGCCGATCATTGATTTTGATCATCTTGCCAAAAGACAATCCTTTTTTTTTTCTGTCATTATTGTGTTATCCTTTCCTGGGAAGAGACAAAGAAGCATCTGTTCACCTCAGCTAGGACACGGATAGCAGGCCAAAGTCAAGATGCAACCCAAGTCCAACTCAGTGCACCAGTGATGTCATGGAGGGCTTAGTTACAGGAGCATAGGTGACCCCAACGGAGCTGCATCCCCTCAAGATCTTACTCCATCATGCATGGTGACCTCACAGAAGCTGCATTATACAGTTTCGGTTTCAGTTAAACTTCCACTTCTAACATACCCTATCACTGCTCATATCGCTTGCAGCTGCAGGGTGGGGGAGGGGTCAGTGGCTTCACTCTGAGACAGGGGTTTTGTGACCTTCCCCACTGGAGAGTCTTAACAGCTCCACTGGCATCACCATAGACCTAATTATCATTGTATTATTTGATTGACTCATTTCCATGACTACTGAACCAAGGTTAGCTCTGCTCCAAGATGGCAATGAGATGATCAACGTGTACCCTGAGGAAAAAGCCATACTGTTACAATCAAAATAGCATTTCAGATGAGCACAGTTACAGAAGCTGGGCATAGTGAGCCAGTATAGTAACCAGCACTTACACATTTTTAGATGGATTTCTTTATGGACTATGGTTTATCTGCTCATAACTGTTATACCTGAGTGCACGATTGCCAGAATATGTTACTATTACCTATGTAGATAGCTGGTGGACTTTCTGAGGTTTTGTTTCTCAAATTAAGGGCCTTTAAAATATAAATGTGGCCGGGCGTTGGTGGCACACGCCTTTAATCCCAGCACTCGGGAGGCAGAGGCAGGCGGATCTCTGTGAGTTCGAGGCCAGCCTGGGCTACCAAGTGAGCTCCAGGAAAGGCGCAAAGCTACACAGAGAAACCCTGTCTCGAAAAACCAAATATATATATGTGTGTGTGTGTGTGTGTGTGTTTTAAAGTTTTATAAATTTTTTCTGAAGTACATTTGCAGGATTTTAGGCTTTATGGATTTTAGCCTATAAGAAAAGTGAGCTTACAGAAACTTAACATTCTGAATTACAGTATTTGGGAGAATGTCTTTTCAAATTATGGCCAAAGCAGGAAATTAAAAGCTAACAAACTGAGCACCCTGGGGGGAAAGGAGAAATCCCAGAATGCCACTAAGATTGAGTAAGAAGCAAGCATAAAGTCTAATGAGACAAAAACTTAGGAAGGGTGTATGGGACTCACCATTCAGAGGGAGTACAGTCCAGCCTGGCCGGATACCATGGCAATAGGAAGATGAGGTGACTAATCTTGCTGCCTATACATTTTGGAAAAGTGCTGGTGCTCAGCCTGCTTTCTCCTTCTCTGTCAGTTCAGGACACCAGCCCAGGGTATGGTGCCCCCTAGAGGCACAATGAGTCTTCCCTTCTCAGTTGAACTCAGGAAACACTTACACTGGCATACTCACAAAGGTCCCTCCAAGGTGAGTCTAAATTCAGTCAAGTGGACAGTGACGACTAACCATCACAGCTGGCACCACCTTAATGTACAGCCAGAGAAGAAAAATGTCACAGGAAAACCACAGGCCAGGGGCGGAGGGATTGCTCAGAGGTTAAGGACACTGGTTACTCTTCCAGAGAACCAAAGTTTGATTCCCAGCACCCTCATGGAAGCTCATAACCATCTACAATTCCAGTTCCAGGGATCTGATGTCCTCTTCTGGCCTCAGCAAGCACCAGGCATGAGCATAGTGCACAGATACACATTCAGGCAAAATATCCATGCAAATAAAATAAAAGAATGAGCAAAAGCATGTTTTTTTTTTTTTTTAAAAAAAAAAAAGCCAATTGTTCTGATGAACATTGATGAAAAAATCTTCAATAAAATATTAGTAAAAATTCTTAATAATATTGTAGCAAACCAAATGTAACAACACATTGACCCAGTGGGATTTATCACGGGCAGATATTTATTTCTGGTTTCACATATGCAACTTCATTAATGTGCTGCATTTATCAGTATCAAAAAGAGAAAGACCACATCCCAAAAAGGAAGAAACAATATTTGACAATGTCTAACTGTGGTGATATTTTCTTTTGTATTAAAATGTTATATTTTAATAAATAAAGTTGCCTAGGGGTCAGAGCTATTAACAAGCCATAGCCAGAGTCTGGCGAACAAGTAGTGATGAGGCAGTTAGGCAGTTGGGCTTACAACCAATGAGAAGGCAGAACAGAATTCTATAAAAGGGCAACCCCCCTTTTGAGCAGAGAGTCGTTGCTTCAGGGAGAGACTAGCGAACTGAAAGCGGTTAAGGCTCTTAGCTCTGACCTCTTCGGCTTTTCTCTTTACTTGGATAGTGTGTTTCTTTTTAGCTACTAAGTTACAACTACATCTAACACTCTACAAATCTCTCTGTATAGGTACAGGAGGAAGAAACAACAAAAATATTTGACAATGTCTAACACTCCACAAATCTCTCTGTATAGGTACAGAAGGAATGTTTCTCAACATAATAAAGGTCATTTATTGAAAATTCACAAATAACAACTATTATCAGTGGGGAAAGTCTTCCCAGCAAGATCCAGTAGAAGACAAAGACACCCACTTTTACCTCTTCCATTCAGCATAGTACTAGAGGTACCAACAAGGGCAGTCTGACAGGAAAATGAAATCAAGGCAACAAGTAAAAATGTCTCTATTTGCAGATTACATGACCCAAAGAATAAACAGCAAATACACACCACCCAAGAACTCATCTGTTTATTCTTACATACCACCTAAAGCCATGTATCTATCCAACAAAATTCCCATCAAATTTGCAATGATATTCTTGACAATAGTAGAAAAAATAATTTGCATGGGAACACAAGAGATGATCCACAGTCTAATGAATTCTGAGAAGGGGAAACAACGTTGGAGATAGCATACTTTAGTGTTTTAAAATTGTATTAGACTGTTGGGTCAGGTGGTGGATTTGAAACTACATCAGTATGACACAGCAATAAGAGAGAATGGAGTCTATTCCTGAGAGGGACTGAAAAGAACAGTGACAAATATATTCACAAACAGAATGAGGAAAAATAAAGGGCGTGGAGAAGCAAGAGTGACGAAGCAAAGGAAACCACACAGTCCCAGCCTGTGGCTCCCTAGTGAGGCTGGGATAAGCAGAAGCCAGGAAGCCCTCACACAAAGAGCAGGAAGGTTCTAGCATAGAACAAGCTCACAGCAGTATAAAGTCATCTCAAATCCAGTTGTGGGCTTACTGAGATAGTGAGTCCTCTTGTGGAATGTGCAAACAGTAGAGAGAAATTTCACTATGCTACATTCTATACCTTAGAGGTCTGTGGTTTGGCACCATCTTGAGAAGGAAATTATTGTTTAAAATGGAGCCACACAGTGGGCCTGGGAACGCTGATCTATCAGAAGTCAAGGAACCTGAAGTCAGTTCCCACAGTCCCAGTCCATGAGATACTCATGAGAGGCAGTCAGGAAAAGCAAATGGGAGAGTGCTAACAAGATGAAAACTGTACCCTGGTAGGAGGTTCAGTCCAAATAATAAAGTGTAGAGGAAAAGGCACCTTGCCCTCAGCAGCCAGGAACTGGCCTTGTCACCTGAGAGTAACTTTAGAGTTTGTCTCAGATCAAAGGATAGAGAAGCCACTGAAGCCATCTATCTGCAATGAAGTTCATGATGATTGACTCCGAAAACTCAGGAGCTCAACTAACTACGGGGAATACTCAGCCACATTCCCTCCAGCAGGTGCTTAATGCATAACAGATATTAAAAATATGGAGATAGCGCTACCTGCACAGATACCCATGTTGTGTTTTCTTCCCTTACTCCCAACACACTTGGAAGATACCTCAGTTAGCTCCCAGCTAAAACATTAGCCACAGTCATAGAATATTATAGCCAAGGCTTCGAGAATACGAAACAAAGAAAATCAACTCAAAGCTAGAAGATGAAAATGATAACTCACAAAATCAAACACATGAGAATATCACCACTGCTTTCAACAAAAACCCTCAAGGACAGGAAAGTATGGAATAATATACGCCAGGCCTTAAAAGAAAATAACTGCCAACCATGATTGAAATAGCAAGCAAATTAATCTGTTAAAATTAACATGGCGATAACAAAGATTTCAACATAAGCACAAATGAAAGCAATTCATCTCCTGCAAGCCAGCATGAAGAAGGTATTTGAAGGAATCCTAAACATGTGAAGGAAAAAAGACAGTCTCAATCAAGAGAACACAGGAAAGAATACCTTTCATGAGATGAGTAGATAGGCTGACAAAGAAAGAATCTATCATTTCAACACGACAAACCATCAAACTCTTAATATACATGAGGGATAAAGAAGAACATAAATCCTACTCCAACCAGCCAGCCAGTGGGACAACCAACAGAATTACAAAAGTTTGCAAACTGCTCTCAGTGATAACACTAAGTGTAAACGATCTTGGTTTTCTGACTCAAAGACACAGAGTAGCTACTTGGATTAAAAACTAAGATCCAACTATCTGTTGCCTCCAAGAAATGCAACTCACTGACAAAGTCACAGATAGAGTGAAAGGACAGAAGTCAACTTAAGGGGAAGATGGAGGCCAAAACAAGTCAGTGCCAATGTTCTAATCACGGATAAGGTAGACTTCAAACCAAATTCAGTAAGAAGAAATAAAGACGACCATGGTATGTTATTAAAGCCAACAAGCCATCAAGAAGATATAACAAGATAAAAGCATATGCACTAACACTGGTGCACACAATTTCAGAGACAAACACTAATGAATAGATAGGTCCTGACACAATAATAGGGAGGAACTTCAATAAGCTGATCAAGCAATAGGTCATCCAGATTAACAATCAACCAAAACAAAAACCGTTAGAGTGAATATGTGCCATGGACCAAGTAGTATATAATCAATAATTATTTTCAGAATATTCCATCAGTTAGATATGGAATCCTTCTCAACAGCCCATGGAACATTCTAAAAAATTTTAGGCCATAGAACAAATTTCAAACAAATGCCAAAAAATTGAAATAATTTATTTTACTTTAGCAGATGTTTGTAAAAATATAACTAGAAATCCATCCTGAGAAAGGCCACAGAAATTAAACAAATGTGTGGAGATTAAACAATATACTCTAAAATGACCAGTGGGTGATTGGAAAAAAATCCAGGGAGAATAAAATTAAAGATTTCTAGAATCAAATAAAACTGAAAACACAACTTATAAGAATCTTTAAGATACAACTATGACAGTTCTATGAAAGCTTATAATTATAAATACTTCCTTTAAAAAAACAGATCTCAGACAAGAAAAAACTAGTAATAAAAAATTAGTAATACATCTCAACACCTTAGAAAATCAAATACAAGCAAAACCCAAAAGCAGTAGATAGAAATAATAAAGATCATAAATTAATGAAAATGAGATTAAATGAATAATACCTAAAAATAGAACTGGTTTTTTGAACAGATAAACAAGGTCAACAAACCATTAGCCAAATTAGCCAAAATACAGAGAGATAAGACTCAAAAGAATAAAATCAGAGATGAAAATGGGGCATATTACAACAGATTCCAGGGAATATTTAAAAGCTTCCAAAATATTAGGAAACCTATAAGAAATGAATAAATTCCTAGACATATGTGGCCTATGGTAATTATCAAGTATGCATAACCAACTTAAACAGGTCCAAACAGATCCAAATAAGAGTCTCTTACCAAAAAGCAAAAATACAAAGTCAAGGACTGAATAGATTCATGGCTGAGTTCCACTAAACCATTAAAGAAATGCTACCAACAAAGCTTCTCAAAATTCAATAAAATAGAAAGGAAAGAGACATTGCCAAACTCCTTATATTAATCAAGCATTAGCCTGATACTAAAACTGGACAAAGACATAATAAAAATAGGAAACAATTAAAGTGCTAATAAAGACACAACATTTCTCAATAAAATAATTGCTTACCAAATCCAAGGACTCTTTAAGAGTACATGCGTGGAGATCATAGCACTGAGTGTCATCCTTCAACTCTACCTTGTTTTTTGAGGCAAGATCTCTTATTGTTCATTGCTATGTAGACTAAGTTAGCTGGCCTGTCATCGTGCATTAGGATTAATGAGATTACAGATGTGCTACCACTTCTTGGGTTGGGAGGTCCAAATTCAGTTTCACATGCTTGTGTAAGTTCAAGAGCTATCTCTCTAGTCCCTGGTATTTGGGTTTTTATCTACCATTTTTAAAAACACTTCTGTTTTTATTTTATATTCCCTTCCTTTTATTTTTTTTCATTTGTATAAGTTCTCTGAGAATATCATACAATGTACATTCATCACATGCATCACCCATGCCCAGCTCCTCACAGACACCCAGCCTTTCCTATCACCCAATTTGTGTTCTTTTGTTCTCTTTAACCCCATCAAGTAGAGCTGATGCAACCCATATACTCTTGGATGTATGGCCTTCCACTCGAGCATGGTAAACCTACCAGGGACCACATCCTCAAAGAAAACTGTGGCTCTCCATCTCCCAGCAGCTGTCAGTTGCCAATAGCTCATTAGCTAGGGGTAGGACTCTTAAACCACTTACTCTGCCTTGGGATCCCTTTTCTGGCTTCAGCTTGAAAAGCTCTTGCAGCTGTCACAACTGTAAGTTTATATGTGCATCTGCCCCACCGTTCCTGGAAAGAACTATTTCCTCATAGTTATAATCTCTGACACAGTCCTGCAGAAAAGTACTTTGAATTAGATAATCCTCATGCTGAGAAAATAAACCAGATTCAGAAAGACGAATGATATGTTTTCAATATACAGAATCTAGATGGGTGAAGAGAGGGATGGATAGATGGATAGATAGATGGATAGATAGAGAGATAGATAGATAGATGGATGGATGGATGGATGGATGGAAGGATGGATGGAAGGATGGATGGATGGATGGATGGATGGATGGATGGATGGATGGATGGATGGATGGATGGATGGATGGATGGGTGGATGGGTGGGTGGATGGGTGGATGGATGGATGGATGGATGATAGATGAGAGAAAGAGAGAGAGAGAAAGAAAGAAAGCTGGCTAGTTTTATGTCAACTTGACACAAGCTCGAGTTATCTAGAAGGAGGGAAACTCAATTAAGAAAATGCCTCCATAAAAATCTGGCTGAAGGACATTTTTTTAATTAGTGATTGATAGGGGAGGGCCCAGCCCATTGTGAGTGGTACTATCCCTCACTGGTGGTCCTTGGTTATTTATGAAAGCAGGCTGAGCAAGTCAGGAGCAGCAAGCCAGTAAGGAGCATCCCTCCCTGGCCTCTCCATCAGTTGCTGTCTCCAGGTTCCTGCCCTGTTTGAGTTGTCCTGACTTCTTTCAGTGACGAACAGTGATGGAAGTGTGAGCCAAATAAACCCTGTCCTCCCCAAGTTTCTCCGGCCATGGTGTTCCATCACGACCATAGAAACCCTAACTAAGACAGGTAGGTAATAGATGATCAATAGGTAAACAGACAGACGGATGGATAGATGATTCACAGATGATAGATAACATGAAAGTAGATGAGACACATTAGGGGAAATAAAAGTGAGTAAGGAGAGGAGGAAAGAAGAGAGGGTAGGGAATGAAAGACAAAATATCACACATTTATCTTTCATATGTGCATTGCTCACAGAGAGACACGCACATACGAGATAGCAAAAGAGGACTATTCGGGGGAGGGAGAAGCATTAGGGACATGGGCAGAAGGAGAGAAGGATGGTAATGGTTCAACTATAAGCAAGCTATAAGGAGACATGTGCATGAATATATTACAATGAAGCCCAGGATTCTGCACCTTAGCTTAAAAATTCACTAAAAAGCCAGGCGGCAGTGCCGTGCGCCTTTCATCCCAGCACTCGGAAGGCAGAGCCAGGCAGATCTCTGTGAGTTCGAGGCCAGCCTGGCCTATAGAGCGAGATCCAAAACAGGTACCAAAACTACACAGAGAAACCCTGTCTCGAAAAACCAAAACAAAAAAAAATTTTCACTAAAAAACAAAACTTCGATACAAAGCTGTAATAAGGTAAAACTGTCATAAAATCAGATGCACAGACCAGTAGAATAAAACAGGAAGCTCAGAAATAAATTCAAACATCTGTAGTTGACTAATTTTTGATGAAAGGACCAAATGGACACAGCTAGGAAAGAAGAGTCTCTTTAATAAATGTGCTGTGGAAACCAGATTCTATGTGCAAAGGAATGAAACCGGAGCCTTGAAGGAGACACAGAAGTCTACTCCCATTGATGAAAGACCTTTGTGTAAAACCAGGTATTTAAAGCCAGGAAGAAAGCATGGAGAGAAATCTCCAGAGCATCACCTTGGTAATGGACGTTGGCTCATGCCACCAAAAAAAAAAAAAAGTAGTAACTTTAGCAATATCAAACTACACAACTCTCTGCACAACAGAGGAAATAACAAAATGAAATGGCATTCCATGGACTCAGAAAAAAATCCTTGAAAATCATGTGTCAGATGCAGAATTATATCTAACACTTAGATGCTTTACTCTTTTTATAACATAACCCCACAATGGAAAAATAAAGAGCCATTCTTTTCATAATGAACAAAACATCTGTATAGACAATTCTGCAAAGAACACATAAAAATGGCCAACTATGTTAGATCTCAATAGTATACCACCTGGCTTCTGTGCCCAGCACTTTTTAAAAAGTAATGCATATCAATAATAATAATAATAATAATAATAATAATAATAATAATAATACAGCCACTTTGGAAATCAGTATGGTGGTTTCTCAGAAAATTGGGAATCAACCTCCCTCAAAACCCAGCTATACCACTCTTGGGTATATACCCAAGGAATACTCAATCATACCACAAGGACACATGCTCAACTATATTCATAGCAGCATTATTTGTAATAGCCAGAACTTGGAAACCACCTAGATGCCCTTCAACTCAAGAATGGATAAACAAAATGTGGTACATATACACAATGGAGTACTACTCAGCAGAGAAAAACAATGACATCATGAGGTTTTCAGGCAAATGGATGGAACTAGAAAATATCATCCTGAGTGAGGTAACAAAGACTCAGAAAGACAAACATGTTATGTACTCATTCATAAGTGGATACTAGATGTAAAACAAAGGATAACCAGACTACAACTCATAACTCCAGGGAGGCTACCTAGTAAAGAGGACCCTAAGAAAGACACTGGGATCACCCAGCAACAGAGAAATGGATGAGATCTACATGAGCAAACTCGGGAGTGGGGGGCAGTAATGGAGGGCAAGGGTTGGGGGAAAGAGAGCTTAGGGAAGTGGGAGGTCCCTGCTGGATCAGGAACAGAGTGGGAGAACAAGGAAAGAGATGCCATGATAAATGAAAACCCCATGGGAACAGGAAGAAGCAGAGTGCTAGAGAGGTCCCCAGAAATCCACAAAGATACCTCCACAATAGACTACTGGCAATGGTCAAGAGAGTGCCTGAGCTGACCTACTCTGGTGATCAGATGGCTGAAGACCCTAACTGTCATGATAGAACTCTCATCCAGTGTCTGATGGAAGCAGATGCAGAGATCTATGGCCAAACCCCAGGTGGAGCTCCAGGAGTCCAATTGGCAAAAGAAAGGAGGGATTATATGAGCAAGAGATATTGAGACCATGATTGGAAAAAGAACAGGGACAACTAGCCAAACTAGTAGAAACACATGAACTGTGAACCAATAGCTGAGGAGCCCCCGTAGAACTGAACCAGGCCCTCTGGATAATTGATTAGCTTGAACTGTTTGGGAGGCCCCCAGGCAGTGGAACCAGTACCTGTCCTTGGTGCATGAGCTGACTTTTTGGAGCCTAGGGCCTATGCTGAGACACTTTGCTCAGCCTTGGTGCAGGGAGGAGGGAACTGGACCTGCCTCAACTGAATGTACCAAGCTGGGCTGACTCCCCAAGAGAGACCTTGCCTTGGAGGAGGTGGGAATAGGGGGTGGATTGTGGGAGAAGGCTGGGGGGTGGGAGGAAGGAGAACAGGGGAATCCGTGGCTGATATGTGAAATTAATTATAAAATAAAATATTTTAAAAAATAATGCATATCAATAATAATAATTTCAATTTTTACTTCAATAAGACCTTATCAAATTTTATTTTCATAAGTAATTATAGAAATGACTTTTTCTATAATCTCATCAATAAAATTTTTAGCCATATCATTGTAATTTTTTACCAAAATTATAGGTAAGAAGTCTCACATTTAATTTTAATTATTTCCATAATGATGTGTGAAGTTGAAGACTTTTTTATATATTTAATGGTGAGTGCTCTTTCATCTTTTATATCATTAATTCATTTTCCTATCAAGTTTTCTGGAGCCAATCACTCAATCTTTAAGCATTCTATATACTACAGCAATATCTCCCTTCATCTGCAACATACGTAGTACATGACCATCTATCCTTTCTCTTTTTACTTCATGGTATTTTTACATTTAAATTGTTTTGTTATAGTAAAGTTATCAATCTTTTATAGTCTGAATTTTTAACCATTTTTACATGTATATATCTACTTAGTGTACAGGTACATGTATAAAGAGTGGGGGGGGGGTCAGAGATTAACTTGTGGGATTTGGTTTTTTACTTTCACCATTCCTGGGGATCAAACTCACATCTTCAGGCTTGTCAGCAAGTGCCTTTACCCACTGAGCCACCCCCACCAGACACATTGTTAGTTTCTAGGTTTTCAATAACAATCTTCCCTTGTAACCCGAATTATAGAACAATTCACTTACTTGTCTTTCTACTGCTTAGATGATGTCATGTTTTATGTCTTTAAAAAAACTTGCTTATACTTGGAATTTACACCTATGTGTATTATAAGAGTTTTTTTTAATTTCTAAATGGGTGAAAGGTTTGGTTTCAACATTATTCCTTAAAAGTGCATCTTTGACCTAGTAATAATTTTTTTTTTCAGACAGGGTCTCACTTCATAGCTCTAGATAGCCCAGAACTCACTGAGTAGACCAGGCTGCCTCAAACTCAAAGATCTGCCTACCTATGCCTTCTGCGTGCTGTTATTAAAGATGAGTGCCACTACACCTAACCCTCTCATAATCACATTATATATTTCATTTCCATATGCTTTTGAATCTTCTTCTGAACTCACTTTAACCACACATTGGCATGGATTGTAATCCCAGATTCCAGCACACCTTGGCCAGATGGGCAGCCAAGACAGAATTTCTGGGAGCCCATGACTCATTTAGCCTGAAATATGCAGGTCATCACCAGAAACCAGGGAGAGACCCCACCTCAACTGTATAGAGAGGAGGGGCTGAATCTGGAACATTGTCCACTGAACTCCACATAGATGCCATAGCACAACAGGCACTCCACATATACATGTACACACACAAACCATGAACATACACTAAATAAATACTGCTTTTAAAGAAAGAAAAAAAGAGTGTCAAGAGTAAATACCCAATGACCTAATTTCTTTCCACTAGCCCCCCACACACACACACAACATTCCTATCACTTTCCAATAGCACCATGGGCTGGTGACTAAGCCTTTTACACATGAGACTTTAAGGACACTGTAGGTCCAAAATATAATAGTACCCATGTACCAACATCACGCTGTTTTATATTATGTTTTAATGTCTGGTGAGGTCACTTCCCCTCATTGCTTTCTGTTCTTCCTACCCTGCTAGGTATTTGTGTATGTTTATTTTCCAAGGGATCCTCTGAAGGAACTTGGGGACCTCATGGGAACACTTACTGGCTTTGTTACAGAGATTACAAGAAACTCATGAATAAATTCTGGGAGTTATCATATCAACAACAGGGGGTGTTTTGCTATATTCTCAATTATTCTTTTGAGTCTTCCAAGAGCACATTAAAATGCCCCCAAATATGGTTTTCTCATTTCTTGTGGAGTTTCTTAAAGCATTTTTCTTCTCTTATTTCTACCATGTTAGATTTTCTCTACCTTTACTACTTCCAACTCATTCTTTTTTGTGGCCATGAAACCTATTTATCTCTAGATGTTAATTTTAGAGACTGCTGTGAAGAACTTCTTTAAATAAGCAATTTGTTCCAAGTTCAACAGCTATTCAGTAGTAAAACCACAACCACCAATGACTATAGCAATATTCACTTTATTACTAAATACTGGGCTGAGGGTTTGGGGAGTATGGAGAGTGAGGCAGGGTACCTCTATGTAGCCCAGACTGGCTCCAAACTCAAAATCCTCCTGCCTCCACCTTCTGAGATCTGGGATTATAAGCATGCTCCTCCCCAGCTGGTTCTGGATTGAGTTTAGGGGATGACATAGGGTATACAGATACTATTTGGTTTTTGTCTTCTTATATATAATTCAATTTTATATGTATAAATCTCAGTTTTTACCTAATAAAACAAAAGGTATCTGAGATGCCATAAAAATAAAACATCAATAGCACAACTTAAACAAAGATCTTGGCTACTATGTGCTTGCTATTATGTGGAAATTTCTACACAAAACTATATAGCTGTGCATGGTAGCCAATGCCTAAATCCCATCACTTGGAAGCCTGAGGCTCAAGGACTACTGTGAATTCCAGGCCAGTCTGGGATACACAGGGCCACAAAAACTAGTTATTGTAAAAGACATAAAAATGTTACTTGAAAATATGCTAGTATTTCTTGTGCCCAAACTAAGTGTTTATTAGCTCTATGCAGGCAGGTAATCAATCAAATTAAATATAAAAAATAAAAACAACTACAACCATTTATTACCACTTATCTAGCCATCAGAAATGGAGGGGTAGAGCATGTGGACGGTTCAGCTTGATCTTCCACGTGGCTTCAATGGAGTGGCGTTGAAACTGGGTTATCCGAACACTTAAATGGCTGGAAACCAGAGTCACTGGTCTCAAGCATCCCCTCTGTGTGTAACCTCTGACATGATCTCTCGCCTGATGGCATCAACATGTCAGCTCACAGTTCCTGGGGGGTTATGTCTTAAGACAGACAGACAGAAATGGCACCTTTTCTCACCAGCCTCCGTGGCCGTTCTGCGACACTCTATTGTTCAAGCCAGCTGTGAGGCCTACCCAGATCACAGTCTTCAACGAAGGAGTCAATGTCATGTTCTAAGGAGTCAGAATGGGGTGAGATGTGTAATACATTCTGCCACAGGGAATTACAAGAGTCAACACTGGCATTTCAAGGAAGAGTTTAAGCACAATTATATCAAAATGGTCTGAGAATTAGACCAAAATTATCCGTTATCTCAGCTTATAGTTATCAGACAAAATATAGAGCGTTTAGTTAAATTTGAACTTAAACAGTGCCTAATTTTGGGTTTTTTGTTTGGTTGGTTGGTTTTTGGTTATTGTTTTGTTTTTGTAACTACCATGCAGCATTTAGGAAATATTTCCCCCAAAAAAAATTGCTCATTTGAAGTTCATATTGAGTGAAGCATTCTTAATTTTGACTTGCTTAATCTGGCAACCCTCTCCCAGACTGACTTGGGTTCAAGAAATGGTTATCTCTGTCTAGTGCTCAGTTTGGGGAATGGGATATACTGTTTGTATCACCATCGTCCGAGTCTGCCTGTGTGGTGATCAAAACTGTGCTATCTGAAGCTGTCCCCTCCCTGGAACGGACATGAACGTCTGTGTTTCCCATGCCTCCTGTGTATTCCAGAACACTGCCTTTGTGGGTCTGTGGTTTCCCAGTTTTCTCCTGAAATCTCTCAGCTGTGCAGGAGCTGATCCCCTGGCAGCAGCTCTGTTTCCTGACAGGCAACATTAATTCATTTTCACATTCACGCTGACATCACTTCCCTTTCTGTCTAACAACAACAACAATAATGGTGAAAGCCTATTTGGAAAACAGCTTGACGGAACAGCTGTTTTATCCACATTATGCGTCGAAAGCTTTCTCTAATTTGGGGAAAGGAATGCCCACAGTCACAAGACCACTGTAGTCCAGGTACCAAGGAAACACTACACTTTGCTGACTTATTATTCTACCAACACGATTAATATATAAACTATTTACATTGGTTTTGTATAATCCTAACTAAATCACTAAACTGTTCACCATGTATTTCCAAACCTGTCTATCCAGGGTGACCTGTCAGTGGCTTTCCCACTCATTATTCCATCAATTCCCAAGCTGTTTCACATTCCCAAAGTCCATTAAAGACTAGCTGGAGTCTTACCTTTGTGTGGAGTTAGTAGCTGTTGTGTAATTCATTCTGTCACCAAATTTAGATCTGGGACTTTAATGCTCACTAAGAACATATTTAGCATCATCTTCTTCCCCTGCTACAGACAAGTATAAGTTGTGATGACTCACCAGAATTCAGGTTGCCATGGGAACTATCAGAGTGATACTATTACTTGTAAGAAATGGCCTGGGTAGCAAGCACTCGGGCCTCTGCATCTAATTCATGGGGAGATCCTGCCTTCCTCTTTCACTGTTACAACAGAACGTACAGAGGATTGTACATTTTTAACCCTACATCCGTTGTCTTCGCTTTCCCTAAGAGCAGAACCTCAACAATGACCGGGCCCCTACCATAAAAAGTTGGGTGCTCAAAGAAACAGCAAAAGCCATTTGAGAGCTAGCCTGGTACACACAAAACTCAGGTCCTCTTTAGTCTAAGTCAGTCAGAAAATAGTATCTCCTGGCCAGGCAGGTGGACATAGAAAGGCAGTGGTGGCACAGGTACCTTGAGGGCCACCCTCAAGTAAATGCTAGAACAGCCTTAAAATTGAACCAACTTGATGTCCAGCAAAACATGGGTTCTTGTGGCATCAGTAAACCATTGTGATAAACCAACACCTAAAGCAAACATATGAGGTAATACATTTGCTTACTGGGTAATCATGTTGAGTCAAGATATCCTGATTCTGACAAAGTGTCCTCACCAAACACGGACTATAGAATGGAAGATCCAGCCAAAGGTAACACAATGGCTTAACCTGACAAGCCTAGGATTTGTTCAACATGCATTTGATCCAGTGAAGGGGTAGCACTGTAGTGGAGTGGTAGTTTACCAACCATTTGGTTTACTGCGGGATAAGAAATCCTGAGCCACAAATCATAGATAGACAATATTCTATCAGGTGATGTAAGTCAACACAGTGTGAGCCAGCGAGCTATAGGACTCACTTAACTTACCTGTTTTACCAACATACATCAGAGTTCTGGCATTGCTCATGTCAAAAAGTCTAAGCAAAAACATGGAATCTCTTGGTTACACCTAAATTCAGTTTCTAATGGCATCAGGATTCTTCCTCGCCTTTTCAGCCCTCTCCATTCTGTTTTTCATTCAGTTATGTGCATTATCAGTCAGGCTTTATACCCAGCAGATCAACAGCTCCCAACCAGTCCCATTTTAAATGTTTCTTTGTTATGCTTTTGCTTTTGAGACAGGGTCTGACAAAGGTTGTCCTGAAACTCACTCTGTAGACCAGGGTAGCCTCAGACTCACAGAGATCTGCCTGTCTTTGCCTTCTAAGTTCTGGGATGAAAGGAGTGCACCACCACACCTGGCCAATTTTAAATACTTCTTAATGCCAAGTACAAAGAACATGCCCTCTCTATCAGCATCTATATAAGTCACTGAAAGGGATCAGATGTCTTTGATCATAGTCCTGTTCAATGTAAGAGTGATCTATAGTTTGGATGGTGTCCCCTTAATGTGACAATACTTGGAAGTATGGCCTGCCAAGGTGATACTGGTTACATGGTAGCAGAAGGTTGAAGCCCTGAACCCATGAAGCTGGAGGTCTTCTAACAATAGAAAAAGAGGTCAGGACTCTTTCTCCATGTGAGCATACCAAAGAATAGCCCTGTGAACATATGGACAGATCGGAGCAACCTACAAGACAGGTGGAGCCTTAGAATGAAACCTAATTTTGCTGAAATTTTGACCTTGAGCTTCCTGATCCCAATAACCATAAGAAAGAAAAGCTATGTTGCTTAAGCTGCCCAGTCTTGTCTATTATGACAACCTGATGTGAGTGGCAAGAAAAGGAAGCCATTTATTTTGAATGTTGGAAGCTAGAGAGATGGCTCAGGGGTTAAGAGCAGGTACTGCTCTTCTAGAAGACCTCCTGAGCTTGTTTCCTAGCACTCACAACAGGCAACTCACAACTACCTGTAACTCCAACTCCAGGGGATCCAACACTCTCTCTGGCTTCTGCAGGCATTTCATTCATGCGCACAGTCCACACAGAGACACGCATAGACACAAAATTGATAATAAAATAAAATCCTTTTTTAAAGGAAACAAAAGTTAGAATTGATGTGTACTACAGATTTTTTTAAACAGAGAACCTACATTTCCTACCTCCCATCACAAACAGCTTAAAGACTACGTGTCTTACTTTCATCTCTGTTCATGTTATAAAATACCCTAACAAAAGCAACTTAAGGGATAAAGAGTCGATTTTGGCTCATGGTTGCAGAGGGGATACAGTCAACCACGATGGAGAAATAAATCATGGCGGCAGAAGCATGAGGCCAGCCTGCCATATTTCATCAGCAACTCAGAAGCAGAAAGAAAACAGGAAGTGAGGCTGAGCTATCAAACCTTAAGGCCTATCTCCAGTGATATACTTCTTCTAGCAAGGCTCTAAACTCCAAAGGTCTCCTATAAACTTCCCAAACAGCACAGTAGCTGGGGACCAAGCATTCAAATACCCGAGCTGTGGGGCCATTTCACAATCTACCCACAGCACTATGTGTCTGAGTGAGTGCAGTTAAAGACAGTGTTGGTATCCAGGCCTTTAAACCCATGCCCTACCTCCTCCCACTTTTTCTTCTCTACCCTAGATATTTTAGAAGTCACCCATTCTAGATGATACAGGAAGCCAGACCAGCCAGACATCCTGATTAAAGAAGAGATTCCCAATCCAGAAGAGACTGGGTTGTGAACAAGAAAACACTTTTATTTTAGAAACGGAGATTTTTGGATTTGTCTCCACTTGCAGCTGAGTCTAACCTTCACAGTCTGCCAACATGGAACTCGACTACCAAACAAAGGCAGTATGCTGAGTGTGAAAGTGGAGGAATTTTGAAGTGTTCAGAATAGGAGCTATGTGACAACACTCACACAATTCATTGAACATGGAGAGGTTGAACTGGTGCCTACATAGGACCCTCACCCCCATCTTTGGTACAGGAAGGAACTCTGCAGGCTGCCAAAAGAGAAACATAAACACCAACCCATCTACAACATCTTTGATCTAAAATCTGTCCTATCTGCAAGATACGCTAGGGCAACGGTGGCACAAAGTTTGTGGAAGTAACCAACCAATGTCTGATTTCACCTAAGGCCCACTCCATGAGGTGGAACCCAGACCCAACACTGCTTGGGTGACTGAGAAACAGAGCCCAGATAGCCCAGAGACATAGGGTAAAACCAAATACTACTGGTCTAAAAAAAAAAGTAACAAAATAATAACATGACTCCTAATGATATTCTGCTATCCTCATAGATCTGTGTATTATTCAGCCAGCATCAGAAAAGTTTCCTCCTGCAGTTAAGGGAAGAAATAAAGAGACCCACAGCCAGACACTATGCAGAAAGGCCTTAGAACACATAGCTCTAAACGGGATGTCGCCATCCAATCCCTACCCTCAGAGCTCAGGGAATCCTGTGGAAAGAGATGGAAAGAGTGTAAGAGCTAGAGGGATGGAGGACACCAGGAGACCAAGGCCCTCTAAATCAGCTGAGCAAAGCTCATGTGAACTCAGAGACTGAAGCAGCAAGCACAGGGCCTGCATGGCTCTGCACCAGGTCCTCTCTCTCTGTATATTATAGCTTTCAATTTAGTAACTTTATGGTACTCCTGAGTGTGTGAATGAGTGTGTCTCTGATTCTAGTGCCTTCTTTCGAGGCTCTTTTCCTTCTGTTGGTTTGTCTTGTCTAACTTCTATGTGATGGGTTTTGTTATATCTTACTATACTTTGTTAAAAAATAAAAATAAACCCATCTTTAAAAAAAAAACTGATAGAAGAAAATCATAATTGGAAGGAAGCATTGGGGAAGGAAAACAGAGAAAATACTTATATTAAGAATGTGCATGCATGTGCTTGTATGTGCTGCTAGTGACTGATATCAGGACTTGACATGTATTGGGCAAGTGATCTACCAGTGAGCTACATCATAGCCCTGTAACACTGTTGCACTTAAGGTAAAATATATTCTTTTTATGATTTTAAAACCTTTATAAAAAGAGAGAGAATGGCTAAATAAAGCGCCTGTGGTAAAACATTCACCGTTGTTACTCTGTGGAGATGTAACAACTAATTATCTTCTCATTTTTATATGTCTGAATTTTTTTAATAAAGTATATTATAAAGAAAAACCATGGGCCATGAATGAGACAGGAAAATCTCGAAATACATACATAGCAGAAAATCATATGGCAAAGGTGGATTTGAACAGGTCAATGATCCAAACAAGCATAAATATACCATTCATGCTAAAATACTTTCAGGTTAAAAAAATGTTAAACAAAATAGAACTATCCACTATCTACAAAGACATTTGAAACAAAATAAGTCATCAATGCCCAGAGTAGCCCCAGAAAAAGACACCAGCAAAAAGTAACTAAAGCAAAAGGCCATCTGTGTTTGAGGAAACAGATGAAGTTGAAAGTGCTGACTGCCTACTCCATCTCCACCTTCCTTCCACCCTTCATAAGAGAACCCTGGTTTTGCATGCGTGTGGTGCACATGCATTCCTGCAAGCAGAACACTCAGACAGAAAACAAAATAAACATCTAAACACCAAGACCAGAGCTCTGATTTTGCTCCGTCAGTAGAGGTGCCATGGAAGTTAGGCGGTGGCTGACTTCCTTCCTACTGTGGGGACAAGCATCGTGCATCTCTGAAGTCTTTTTCTCACTAGTGACTCACTGAGATGTGGGCACTGCGCCGCTTTCTGGCCAGTGAGGCTGACAAGAGGCTGTGGCAGCGACTCTGGAAACCTTTTTTTTTTTTTTTTTTTTTTTTTGTGTCTATGTTGAGCACTGAAAATTGATAACCAGAGAGCAAAACAGATATCTGGGATATCAGAGCCCACACATCGAGGGAACCCAGTTCCCTCATGCTATCTTTATGGTGTTATTTTATTTGTACTGAAATGTGATTTTATTTGTATGTTAATAAAGCTGCCTGGGGATCAGAGCTAAGAGCAAGCCATTTAGCAGAAGTCCGGCAGTGGTAGCACACGCCCTTAATCCCAATCACATGACAGGCAGATCTCTGTGTGTTCAAGGACACAGCACGGTAACACACGCCTTTAATCCCAGTACCAACCATAGAGACCTGGAGGTCTGTATAGACAGGCAGTGACGAGGAAGTCATGTGGTTGGGTTTAGAACCAATGAGAAGGCAGAACAGAAAGGCAATAAAAAAGACAAGATACAGGAAGGTCTCTCTCTCTCTCTCTCTCTCTCTCTCTCTCTCTCTCTCTCTCTCTCTCTCTCTCGGGAAGGACAGCAGGGAGTGGTAAGATAAGGTGGTCTTAGCTCTTGGCTACTGCTCGAACTCTGGGCTTTTAACTCTTTATTTGACTCTGTGTTTCTTATTTAATAAGACCATTTAGAATTACATCTACACATCATCAAGCTAATAAATAACCCAAAAGAGTGCCCTCCTCTGAGTTAATCCACAACTCCTGCAAAGGAGTTGCAGGGCAAGAATAAATGTGTGGGACTTTCTTAAGGAGACAGAGAAAGTGGGTCAAGAAAGGCTGAAAAGCCAGCTGACTGGGGAAGAGAGGCTGGACAGACAGGGCCAAGGCTGTCTGGACTGATGAGCTACCAGCAGCTGTCAGAAGAGTTCCAAGTCTCCCAGGAACAGGCTTGCCCTAGGCTCCTGTCTGTGCACAGATACTGTCTGGGTGCAGACTACAGAAAGCATGAGCCGTGGAGAAATGCAGAGAGAATTTTCTGAGGAAAGCAGCTGTGGTCGTTGGTAGATCAGGCTCTCCGAGGATAGAGGTCCACAAGGCAAGTTCTCACAGCCTTCACTGCCTCGTTTTGACAGCCTTACTCCTCCTTGCTTTGACCTTATTATATAGATAATCAGAGCCATGTTGATTTAAGCCAAAAGGTACCCTGACTTATCTTAGTCATCAGACATCATACAATAATAAAGTCAATCACAAAGAGAATATAGCAATTGATATTTGTGTTTGTCTAATGGATTAGCTGTGGAATATATTAGAAATGTTGACAGAAGTAAGGGCATGAATAAATCCACATTTATAGTAGAATGTTCTAGTATCTCTCTCATTGATTTATAATTTAACCAAAAATCACATTAATAATGACATGAGGGAATTAAGCATCATCATTAGTAAATTTTAATCATTCAAAAGAATGTAATTCATTACACATAAAAGACTACACAGGACTGGGGATTCAACTCAATTTGTAGGGTGCTTATCTGCCATGCAGAAAGTCTTAGATTCAATCCCCAACACTGCTTGGGGCACAGTGCTGCATGCTTGTAACACCAGCACTCATGACTTGAAAGCCAGAGAATCAGAAGTTCAAGATCATCTTTGGCTACACAGCAAGTTCAAGGCCAACCTGGGCTACATGAGATCCTGGATTTAAAAAGGGAGAGGGGTGAGGGGAGAGACTTGAAAATAAATACATAATAGCAAAAGTCAATGAAAATGAAATAAGCAATGTGTACTTTGGGCAAGTATGTAAAGGAAAAGTGTGTTCTATACTTTCTTGGTAGAGTATGTATTTACATGTTTGGCCTTTTTGAAGACTGTATTGACAAATACAATCAAAAGATGAAAAACAAATCAAACATGACTTTTGGTAAAATAGCATGTGCATAAATCTATAAAGTGAGAGAGAAATGTTTATGCTGAAAAGCCACAACCTCCCATCATCCCACGCTGGGCTGCAGCATTCCTAGATCCCCAGAGCAATGTTACAACCCATCCTGACTTCACTTGTTATCAGTCATCTGGTTGTAACCTCCACTATTTGAGATAAGGTACTTATTCAATTCTTTATTGATCAGTTTTATTAAATTGTATATTAACTTATTAACACCACAGTTTACAAAACCGAAAATATTTAATATGTTTCCTAAGGACCTTATTAGGCTATACATAGACAGTATAGGTAAATTTGATATGTAAATATATTTTATATGTAGTATGTGTTCTATTTTTTTAGGGTTTTTTTTGTTGTATGTATATTAGTGTTTTTGCTTACATTTATGTATGTGCACCACATGCATGTCTGGTAGCCACAGAAGATAGTTGTCTCCCAGAAGTAGAGTAACAGAAAGTTGTGAGCTACCATGAGGGCTGGGAACCAAACCCAGGTCTTCTGAAAGAGCACCCAGTTCTCTTCAACACTAGCCATCTCTCCACCCCCAATGCTGGCCTGTCATTAGATAGATACTGTCTTACATATTCTATTTAAAATTTGATTATCACTTCATCAACGTACACCATAGCCCTTGAGCCTCACTTTGAAGATGAGGGTGCTTACTTCCTTCTCCCTTCTGAGCCTCACTTTGAAGATGAAGGTATTTACTTCCTTCTCCCTTCCACACCTTCTATCACCTCAGCATCATTAGGGCCTTTGTATTTTCACATTATCAGACTTGTGTTTCCAGGTCTGATCATTCGCTACTCTTGAAGACTTATTTCTGACTGGGCTCAGACTTGGAATTAGAAGCTCTCAGTGAGGACTGCCTACATCTCCCGGAGATCTGTTCCTGGCGTTTTTTCTTTGGCTTTCTTCATCCTCTTGGCCAAAAGTTTAGTATATTCTACAGCCTCCTTCCTATATTCCTTAGTGCATTTCTTCAGAGCAATAACTTGATGTTGTGTTACAGGACATGGAAAGATTAAAGAAACATTGACTTTTGAGTGCTTTGGTCCTGGGCTTCTTACTGTCTTTAAGAGCTGTCTGACAACATATTGGCAGGCATCATCTCCTTTAGAGATATTGAAAAGTTTCCTAATTCTGCTAGCTCTTTTGGGACCACTGAGGCACAGGAGAGTCTGGCAGTCCAGGGATAGCCTTTTCTAATTTTTTTTTAACAATAACCAAGTTGAGGATACTCAGATTGGCATCCACAATGCATCCTGAACAGACTTTCACTTCTTCTCTCCAGTTATCCTTGGTCTATAATAAAAATACCCATTATGAAACAGAAGCCACACGCTGCCACAGGTAGAGACACCTAGCTCCATGGGAAACCCTTGTCTGTCATAGCCACCATTGACTCAGATCACATAACTGGGCTACCCTTCACCCAGAGCTGCTTCTTCTGCAGCCATGTGTGCCTCATAAAAAGTACGAAGCTTGCCATCATCATGCCCTCCAATGAGTTTCTGACAGCTGCTGGCTGCAAAGGAGATATTCAGCTTCATCTTGACATGGCCTACCACCTAGAAGGCACCACAAAAGGGGTAAAACACTTTTCTAACTTGTTTTTAAACTACAACAACAAAAAAAAAACCCACAAAGCTATTGCATGAATTTTCTCCCTGAGGGACACTAGGCAATATCTACCCCTTTCTTCTAAGGTTCCAGTGACAAGCCAAAGTTCCATTGTACCAAAGTTCACCCTGGGGAGCCAATAAGTTTGTTGGGCTTACTTGCAGACATGGGTGGCCCCAAAGTACTCATATTGAAAAGTCTGTACCACATAGATGGAGATTCCTTCCCCTTGTTTGGCGCAGCCTACATAATCTAGCCCTGAGACCCCAAGAGCATGTGCAATTAGGTCAGAATTGCACGCAATGCTCTGGGACGAGTGACTGGATATTCAGGTGAGATTCCAATAACCCTTCCCACCCGCTTCTTCTCTGAGGGAGCATCAACAGTCAACAAGTCCAACTGTGGTGACCTTTTGCCAGCAGACACAACAGAACCCATGAAGATGGTGACTGCTGGGCCCAGAGGATCATCTGCACAACACAGGCCTTCATACTTTTCTCATAGATATATAAGGAGTTGCCTGTAGAGGCAGAGGGGCAAACGAGCTAGGACACAGGAGGGACAGGCTCTGGGCTCACACTGCCTCATCTCTAACAGAGCTAAGTCTCCTTCTGGCTCAGTTTCTCCATCTATAATGAAAAACTTCCCCTACCTGCTTCTCTGGAACCCTTTCATCAACATAAGGAAACATGAAAATACACAGTGGAAATTCTTTTTTATTCAAGTGCCAAAAAGGAAAGCACACCCACAGTCTAAAACATAATTTTGAGCTAAAGAATATGCCAACAGCGCCCTTTATGCATGCCTCTGGAGTTCAATGTGTTTCTGCTCCAGTGGTAGGCAGAGAATGCATATTTATTCAATTCTTTTAGTTAGAAAAATTAAAATGCAAATATATGCAAATTATGGACATTATAAATGAGAACAAGACAGAAAAGTAAAACCTTGATTACTTGTTGGCTAGAGGGACATTAGCAGAATCCTGAAATGAAACACCAAACTCCATGCCTGGAGAACCATGGCCAAAACAAGCCCCGATTCTCACCCCTGCACTTCTGAAGTCACCACCTGGATTCTCTACCACCGGTTAGCACTCAGTTCTCCCAGCTGTATCAACACTGCATGTGTGGAGGAGGAACAGAATCTAATTCACAAATGTTTAAATTCAGCCACATTTTCTATGTACTGTCATCAGGGTTCTCTGCCCCCCCCCCCCCAGTTCTCAAGACTTTGTCATCTCTGTTGAGTTGACAAGAACTGGGGAGAGATGCCGGTTGGGTAGATTTAGGCTCTAGAACTCCACAGTGAACAACTCCATTCATGTCCTGGGCCAGAAGTTGGAAATGTCTGTGAACCTGTCCTACAGGGGCCAGGGATGCCAGAAAGGAGCTCTGGCCTCTTCCCTGTCTCCTCCTAACGAGCACCCCTGCCTGGAAGCTGTATGGGAAGGTGTGACTGAACTCAACTCCAGACACTCATCTCTCCTAGTAAACAGCTATGGAGTTGGGTCTCTGGAAATGAGTGATATCTATTCCCTAACCTCAGCTCTCAAGGGGGGAACATCAGGTGGTGAGAGGCCACTGAGAAGGGACATTTCCCTTACAGTTGACTTTGTTCCCAACCCCACTTCATTTCCTGGTGACTCTGGAAAAGAAAATATAAGCTTTACCACTCTTTGAGCCTCTTAGCCCAAAGAATGAAGTCCTGTGGACTTGAGTGGAGATATAACCCTCTGATCTATTCCAAAGGCTAGAAACATACACCACTGTATCTTTCTTCAGGACTTAATCCATCAAGGGGCTGGAGAGATGTCTCAGCAGTTAAGAGCACTTGTTGCTCTTGCAGAGGACTAATATTCAGTTCTCAGCAACCACAGAGCATCTCACAACCATCCCGAACTCAAGTTCCAGAGGATCCTATGACCTTTTTCAAACATATGGGCAAAACACTCATACACATAAAATAAATAAACCTAAAAAATAATGTTTAAGTTAATCCAACTGTACCTTTCAAACATCTAGCCGGGAGTCCACCCCACAGGAAATCTGATTCGCTTGAAGCAGGCTAAGGAATAATTCTCCCCTCAATGAGGTGATATACTTACCCTTCTAGAAACCTCTCCTCCACACAATGACTTATTTAGCCTCTGCTGTGCTGCCTCCCACTTACCTGAGTTACCAGAAACTTTAACTTTTCTTTTTTGTTCTTTATGTCTTTTTCTAACCAAAGCCTGAGTATGCTTTCCACAACACCTTGGACTTTCTCTTTCCTTCTCCAAAGCACTCACTACAGCTACTTCTGTCACACAACTATTTATCTACTATGCAGCTGCCTGTCTGTCACGTGTTTGCTTACAAACCTCCATTGTTGAGCCTGCCTTTCTTCTTGGTCTCTAACCTAGAATGTGTGGCTATCTTTCTTTCCTCTTCTTTATCGCCCTCTTGGCTGCTGACAAGATACACAATTTGTCTTCCCTGCTGTTTGTCTCACAAACTCTAGTAAAATTATGGTCAAGCGTCTTCCCAAGTTCCTTTCTAAATTTTTTTATTAACAAAACTAGAACTTGAAAGAGGGCATACTAACTTCTCTGGTAACAGATTGAATCCAAACAAGACACACAGAGTGTAGTTTAGAAGATAGGCTGTTGCCACTGGGGCAACCCCTGGCAAGACTGCAGTGCCCACGGGTCAGTAAAGGGTGAGGAGATAAACCACCCCAGAGAGGATTCCAGGGAACAGCATCTGCTTTACTGCACGTGAGCAACCGCTTACACAGTAGAAGCCTATGGACTGTGGTTGGTTAGCACATCACTTCAGACTGGATAGTGAGCGCTCGTACAACCAGGATCTCTGTGTGGAAGAAGCACGTTAGAGGAGACATGGAGAGAGCAGACTCCGCAGGCCAGCTACTGGCTACTCAATGCTACTTGAGAGTTCTGAGTTCAGGAGCAGGGTGTGCCCTGCTTCTTATTTAGAAGTGGACAAAGATAGCCAGAGTTTTCTTCAGAATGTGAAGCACTCTCAAGGATGAGTATGTGAACCAGTCTTCATAATTTTCATAGATGTACTCTAAAAAGTAGCTTGTAAAAAGAGAGTTATCCTAGACCCACATTGCATCTATCTCTAGCAGACCATGTAGTCTCAGAAACACTCTTTAAAGCTTAGACAATGCCCAGAAGAGACACCATGCCAAACTACACATTTAGTAAGCTCCATATTATTTCTTAAAGTTTTGGGAACAGATGGGTTTCCTGAGGGGTGTTTAGCTGTCCAGATGATTGGCAGGTTTATTGAATAAACCTTTAGGGGAGGGGACAATGGTATTTCTTGGCTCTTCTTCAGAAAGTTTCTTATTAAATAGCAATCTTATCTTTTTAGCAGTTCATAAAGTCATGTCTCCATCCATGGCCATAGATATATCTGAGATTCCATTCTTTTTTTTTTTTAAACACACTGTTTTGTTTATTTTTGTTTTTCGAGGCAGGGTTTTTCTGTGTAGAGCTGGCTGTCCTAGAACTCACTTTTTGACCAGGCTGGCCTCAAACTCAGGGATCTGCCTGCCTCTATCTCCCTAGATTCCATTCTTTTAACCAAACATTATATAACAGATTTTTTAATTAAAGAAATTAAAATAATAAGTCTACTAAAATATTGTGGTGGTTTGAATGAGAAAGGTTCCTGCTGTGGGATGGTCTGTATGTCAAATGCTCTGATTGGTCAATAAATAAAACACTGATTGGCCAGTGGCCAGACAGGAAGTATAGGCGGGACTAACAGAGAGAATTGAAAGAACAGGAAGGTGGGAGGAGTCACTGCCAGCCACCGCCATGACAAGCAGCATGTGAAGATGCCGGTAAGCCATGAGCCACATGGCAAAGTATAGATTTATAGAAATGGATTAATTTAAGATATAAGAACAGTTAGCAAGAAGCCTGCT
>CABHPH010000916.1:31306-52649 GCA_902168325.1 Peromyscus nudipes
GATAGAAATGGATTAATTTAAGATATAAGAACAGTTAGCAAGAAGCCTGCTACGGCCATACAGTTTGTAAGCAATATAAGTCTCTGTGTTTACTTGGTTGGGTCTGAGCAGCTGTGGGATTGGCAGGTGACAGAGATTTGTCCTGACTGTGGGCAAGGCAGGAAAACTCTAGCTACAGGTTCCCATGGGCTCATATAGAATGTTTAGTTCCCAGATGATGGACTGTTTAGGCAGGATTAGGAGTTAGGAGGTGTGGCCTTGTTGGAGAAGATGTGTCACTAAGGGGTGAAGGGTTGAGGTTTCAAAAGCCCACACCAGACCCAGTCTCACTCTCTTTCAGACAGCTGCCTGCAGATTAGGATGCAAGTTCTTAGCTACAGCTAAAGCACCATGTCTGCCTGCCTGCCTGCCTACCTGCCACCACACTCTGCACCATGATGACCATGGACTAACCCTCGGAGACTGTAAGCAAGCTCCCAATCAAATGCTTTCTTTAATAATTTGTCTTGGTCATAGTGTTTCATCGCCGCAATGGAACAGTGACTAAGACCAATAGCAATGCCTTAGGAGGAGGAAGCACCTTTTCTTCAGGAGACCTCAACAAAGCCCGGCTTCTTCTACCTTCTTCTCTGCTGCCCAGTCTGTAGCCATCCTTCCTTTCTCGTGGTGCTTTGATTGGAAGAAGGGACAAGGATGCTTTCTCCTCCCTTCATATATTTCAAATTCCAAAAATGAAGAGCTGTGCTACTTCCCTTTTCTTTTGCCTGTCATTGTTTTTCACCTGTAAAGTTAGTATTACCAGGGCCACAAGTGGGACCCAAAGCTGACTAGGGAGGGTCCATTCTCAGTAACTTTCAAGTTTGCTAACATCTGAGTAACTACCTAATGATATGATCTTCCTTCTTGTCTTTAATTTTATAGTGTATCTTTTGGAAAAAAACTTAAATCAAAAACTTCTAAGTAAACTCAATCAAATTGGAATTTTATGTCTCAGCCTTCATTCCTTGGAGTTAGAACTAGATCTAAGAACAATAACAAAGCAGAGCTGTACTACCTTACCTCAAAATATGGAAAATTGGAGCCTGTAAGATGACTCAGCAAGTCAAGGCAAACTGAGAAGCTGAGTTTCATCTTCAGGATCCATATTTCAGAAGGGAGAACCAATTCCCCCGGTTGTCCCCCAACCTCCGCATGAGAAATGGTCTTCCATCCCTGCCTCATCTGCTTATGCTGACATCCACTGTGGTACCCAGATCACTCTGGCCACCAACTGGCACCTCCCCATACAGATGTTTGCAGAGCCACACACATGCTTCTAGACCCTGGTCAGTCAGGTTCTCCATGGCAGCCAGCCTTCTACGCCCACTCGACTCCAGTGAAAGGCTTCCCGGATCCTCTGCCACTTCGGATGATTTCTCTGATGGTCTCAGCAGATATGGGGAAAACGAAACAATGTTCTCCTCTTCCCATCTCCACTGTGAGAAACCTAAGTCCCTCTGTGTCTGAATATAGAACGGCATGGCTCCTGCTCCACGCGTGCTCACAGTGAGGGGTATGAGAAGACCGACAGGCTGGCTTCTGAAACACACATTCTCTCAACCTCACCCATATTGTTTCCTCCCAGTCTCTGTCCTTCTGCTTTGCTCATTCGGGTCATCAAGCTCTTATCTAGTTAGGGAAGCACAACAGAAAAGACACATAGATTCTACTTGTAACTTGTACTCCTATCAGACTAATCCAACAGCAGGTAACACCATAAACTCTGGACAAAATATGGAAAATAACTAGGTGGATACATTAGCAAATAACTTGGGTCAAGAAATTCTGGCAGGGAATCAACATTTAGAAAAAAGAAACAATATGTATTTCTAAGATTTTTTTTTATCCCAGGCAGTGATCACAAATAGGGCATCTAAATGAATATAAAATCCTGAAGAGTTGCTAGCTGAAAGAATGAAATACTTCACTCCGCTGCACAGTTTTATGTCAACTTGACACAAGCTAGAGTTATCTAGAAGGAGGGAACCTCAATTGAGAAAATGCCATAAGATCCAGCTTTTTCACCCTCAAATGTGGCTTGCTTGGGGGAAAAAAATGTAAAGAACTAAGCTAAGACTAAAAGGGACTGGGGAGAGGCTTCATTTACTATCACAGCAAAAAACAGAATTTAGATTCAAGTTAATGAAACAAAATTCAATATTATTCAGAGAATTGTTGCAGGATAGTCAAGAATGCCGTCCAAAAAGTACTAGACATGTGAAAAGACCTTACTCAAGAGAATAGAAGATCAATGAAAACTGGGCTAAGATGGCCCCAAAGCTAGAAATACCAGGAGAAATTGTTAAAGCAGCCCCCCCCCCCCGGGGCCAGCTCAGATGGAGACTACTGGGGAGTTCATAGGGAAACAATGCAGGTGTGATGTCCTCAAGTGGAATAGATGTAGAATCACAAAGGCATGTGCTCCGCCTGATCCTACTGAATACACATGCAGGGCAGGAACATCTCATTAGGCATTAATTTTATTATTTTTAAAAGATGAACAAAATTGAATGCCAGTTAAGGATATCCCTACTATGTGTTGGAGAATAAAATGTAATATTGCCAGTCTTGAAAAGCATTATAAAATAAGAAACAAAGCTTGGTAAGTCTGTGTCAATAAAGTAAATGTAGCAAAATATTCATTGTACAGTCTAGAAAACTGATATACAACACTTTTTTTCCTGCACACTTTAAAGTTTCATAACATTGAGAATAAAACATCTCTTATAAGGTAAGAACCATCATTGTGATTCCAATGCCCTTATTTTGATTAAAATAACTCTCTCTAGAGGTCCCAGCTCCTGCAACCCACCCCCCCCCCCCCAAAAAAAATTGAATTTCAAATTCTACCTTGGATTTCATTTTTCTTTAAATTCCCATTGAAGGATATCTTCCCTGGGAAGTAGGTGATTTTGAGAATAAGAAAGTGTGCAGAGAATAAAATGCAGTCATAGAGAATGCAGTAAATTTCACACATACTTATTCCAAAGCACATGTGGTATGCACTTATGCGGCATTTATGTTCTCAGAGAAGTTTCCTAGAGCTTACCCTCTCTTCCTTCAGTACTATCAAGTCTCGAAGATAGGGAGGAGGAAACTATTTGGGTCATTTAGTGACCTGTGTGGCATAATTTATGATTGCTAAGTTCAACAGTTAGAACCTAGGTTCCATGATGTGGAAGAAAAAGCCTTGAGCAGCAATTGGCACACAAAATCCTGTATCATCAGTTTGCTGAAGTTACTAAAACTATAGCAACTATTCCCAGAAAACAAAAATGTCCACAGCTATTCCATAAAAGGAGAGGACAGTTTATATATTTTATTTGTAATTTTTCTTTGTTCACGAATTCATGAACATTTTATATGATCTTAGTAAGGAGTAAATAAAATCTGACCCTCAATGTCAAAACCATATGAGTACACAGTAAGTAATCCCTGGGATCTATGCTTCTGCCACCACGGAAATAAAAGAAGGTCAGACCCTGTCTTACCTCATCTGTGTCAGAAGAGCCAAGTTAGGTCTGCAGACTTGATCACACTTAGGATCAATTCTTCCTCAAGCTACATCACTCCAGGACTTCAGTAACTTGAGGTAGTGGGCAAGACCTCAGAAGTTATTATTTGACCCTGTACAGGTCCCAATTCTTTGAAACTTTTGACTCATTGGAACAATGGAACAGAAGGTATCACTTCATGGAGAGGCTGCCCACTATGTGGCAACTCTGGAAGGCTGTTCTGAATGTGGGCAGCAATGTGGAGGGCAGCTTGAGAATACTGGGAACAGACCTTATGGGGCATCTGTAGTGGTGATGAGAAACTGTTGGTTTGAATACACAAAGCCCAGGAGTGTGATCAGAAAAGCAGGTACTTCAGCCACCTCCAACGAGCAAAAAAAAAAAAAAAAAAAAGACGTCATTACATGTAATTATATGTCCAGAGATGAAATTAGAACTCAGGAATGAAGGTAGAACTCAGGAGAATAGAGAAAACATCAAAAGAAAGTAGAAAATGATTGTGGGAAACAAGAGTCAGAGAATGGAGAAAATTATAGAGACCTACATCAGAGAAAGATTCATACTGATATATACCAGAGTAGAAACCAGGAGAATCATGGAGAGGGAGAACAGAAAAACCATTTAAAATAAAAATTCAATGTATTCAGAAGAGTCTGGCAATGGCCCTATGGAACTGTCTAGAAGCAGGGGAGAAATAAAAAGAGGAGGAGGAGGAGAAGGAGGAGGAGGAGCAGGAGGAGGAGGAGGAGGAATTCCAGGTGTGATGAACAAAGGCTCCTCCTGAACATTCCAAACTTTATAACTGGGGAAACAGGAAAATCAGAATATGCTGATGAATGATGTCAAAAACTTGAAGTGGAAAGAATGTTAACATGCAATATTTAATAATTACTTTATAGTAAGTCTGTGAAGATCAAGCTGGATCATGAGTGTGAGTAGACTACCAAGAATTCATATGCACATGACATAATTATAAGATAGTTTCGTGATTGTAAGACTGGCAATAATATGAATAAAACAGATCCATTATCCTGAAGCTACTGAAAAGTAACTCCAGTACCAGAAACTTAAGAGCAGTCCTTGATGTATTTCCATCACTTAGCACTAAAGTGAAGCTATTAGCTTAGTGCTAGACATGAGCTCATTCAAGAAGTGAGGAATTAAGCAGCCCAGGGGATAGAGGGCCCACCCATGGATAAGCATCTAAAATCACTCTTATCCCCAAAGGAGTGGATATTCAAGACTAGGATAACATGCACTCCATGCCTCTTTAAAAAATAAGTCAGTCAGTCTCAGATGGCGTCTGTGGAATCAAGTTCCAGAAATTACTGGGTTTTCCCAAAGTACACTTTCTTCTTTCTGTGGTTAATAACTCCTTCATATTGTAACACAGTATGTGGCTAGCCCCCCTCACACATACATTTCTCAGCCTCTCTTGCAGCTATGTGTTCCATAGGGCTGTATTCAAACAAGATGAGAAAGTGATATTTGCATTATATGGGTTGTATCCTTCAAATTACTCTCTTTTACACTGGCTGGACTGTGGTATGGTAGCTGGAATTATAGTATCTGTATTAGTCCACAAGTAATACAATAGGTATGAACTTTTTTGAGTTTTTTTTTCTGGAGCTGAAGACTGAACCCAGGGCCTTGCACTTGCTAGGCAAGCACTCTACCACTGAGCTAAATCCCCAACCCCTGAACTTTTCTTTTTTTATTAATTAAATTTATTCATGTATTTTACATCCCAACCACAGTTTCCCTCCCTCCTCTCCTCCCACTCCCTCCCATTGCCTCCCCTCTACCCCTGCCAATCCTCTCCTCCTCCTGTTTCTGTTCAGAAAGGGGCAGGCCTCCCACGGATATCAACAAAGCATAGCATATCAAGTTGCAGTAGGACTAAGCTCCTCCTCTTGTATTAAGGCTGATCAAGGCAACCTAGTATGAGGAATAGGTTCCCATGTGCCAGTCAAAGCATTAGAGACAGCCTCTGCTCAAATTTTAGGGGTCCCACAAGTAGACCAAGCTATACAACTGTCACATATGTGTAGAGGACCTAGGTTGGTCCCTTGTAGGCTCCCTAGCTGTCAGACCAGACTCTGTGAGTTCCAATGAGCCCAGTTAGTTGTTTCTGTGGGTTCCCTAGTGATGTCCTTGACTCCCTAGCTCATACAATCCTTCCTCCCTCTCTTCAGCAGGATTCCCCAAGCTCAACCCAAACCTGGAAACAACCTAGATGCCCCTCAATCAAAGAGTGGGTAAAGAAAATGTGGTACATTTACACAATGGAGTATTGCTCAGCTGTCAAAAACAATGACATTAGGAAATTTGAAGGCAAATGGTTAGAACTAGAAAAATCATCCTGAGTGAGATTGGAGATTACCCCAATTGTCATCAGAGAGCCTTCATCCAGTAACTGATAAAAACAGATGCAGAGACCCACAGCCAAGCTGAGTGTGAACTTTTCAATCATGTATAAGAAATGTGAATCCTTAAATGTATAAGAAATGTGAATTAACATCATTATTTACACTTGATCTCTATTTCCAGACCCAGTCTCAGTCAAGCCAAATCCTTGACTGATCAGTATTTTCTTCACAAATAGTTTCAGGTGCTCACTTTTCTTCCTCCCAGGTCTCCTAAGGGTTCATACAACATCCAGGAGTGAAGAGGATTCATGAATGTGATAATCAAAGATTTTCAGGTATCAGCTGAATTATAAATTGTTTGGACATTTGAATTCCTGTGGTTTTCAGGTCCAAAAGACACAGACTGACAGTTACACTTCTGCCCAATAAACCCCTCCAAGACAGGCCTTCTCAGCTGAGAACGTATTGATGGTGCCAAACAAGAAAAATGACATTAGGGTGCCTTATTCAGAATTCTGCCTCAGGCTCCTCTGTTTAGATTCCCAATGAACTCCAGTTATTCCTCCTCCGTGGTCTAGTGATACCAAGAGGCTGCTGCTCTCTCACAGTAAAACAAAAGAAGCAGCAATAGGCTCCTTTTTTCTTCCTTCTCTCAGACAGGGTTTCTCTATGTAGCTCAGGCTTGCCTTAAGCTCGTAGTGTAGCCCAGGCTGACCTCACTCAAACTCACAATTCTTCCTCAGCCTCTCAGGGACCAGAATTGTAAGTAGGCACACCACAGGCTGCTCCCTTCTTTTCTTGAACCAAGTTCTCTAGTGTCTTTCCTATCTCCTCCTCCTCCCACACCACTTCAAGCTAAAAGGGCAAGACCTTGCCAACTGCTGTGATAATTCGCCTGACTGTAAGGAATGCCTATTGTACCATAGTTAGCAAAATGCAACCCTCTTACAATTTCAACAACATAATTCACAAGCCACTATTTAGTGCAACTAAATTTATATGTATGTCCCAATAGGCTTTTCCTCTAGGCACCATATGTTGTAATTCAATTACATGCACATGTTGACAAAATCACTGTTTAGTGCCCTCTGGCTCTTCAAATAACCATGAAAATATCCCTATCCCCAAGATGAGCATGCTTGGTTATGATGTTTGTTGAGGGTGATGGCAAAAAGAGATTTGTGTTCAGACTTCGAGGACTTTATCCTGAAGTCCACCTGCTTTTCCCACAGTATAGGACTCCAAGCACGGCAAACCCAGTGATGTAGGGAGAAAATAGAAAGGGCCTGTCATCTCTTTGACCTCATAGGCATGATTGGCTCTGCCCCCTCATTCCACCGTGTCCTATGCTATCGCCAGTACCTACTCTCTTTCTCAAATCCCAATTCAAGCCTGCTACCTGGCAACCACAACCTCTTATTCTTCGAGAAGACTTCAATCCCTTCCGCCAAACTTTCTAACCACAAACCGCTTTCTCCCTCTCCATTAGCTAATTATCCATTAGCCTTCCTCTTATTTCAACCTTGATGATAGAGTCCATTGTAATTACCCCCTCACAAATACCCTCGGCTCCCTGGCTGCTTACTGCCAGTCATTTTTGCCTATGAAAACCTCTGCCCACTAGAATGCTACCCTCTTCCTTTCCATGTCCCTTCCTGAGCAGCTAAACGCTGCTGGGAAGTCCACAACCAAACTTGTTCGTGTGATGAACATTTCTTGAGCTTCTCCTATTTCTCGAGGCCTGTTCAGGCACCATGCCAATAGCGCCAAAGAAAACAAACAGCTGTTCTCTAGAGCCTATACCCTACAGGACAGGTCTTACTTGAAATGCATGTACTCGTGTACACTCAAGAAAAATCAACAGGCCCAAGCTCTTTTCTTCGTCGGCCCTTCTCCAGTGACTGGATCATCATTTTACCCCCTCTACTTTCTTTCAGAATTTCCATGCCCCCTCCTCTATTCACAGCCTTATGGGATGGTCTTGCCCATTCTTTAAGGGCACAAAATATCATAAGCTAGCAATGTACATGCTTCATGTGTTTAAATATACACTCATTCATGCATTAACCCTTCCCTGCTTCACAGAATACCAATCCCTCTGTGGGGGTATTGTGTTCCCCAAAAAATTGTGTATGCTAATAAACTTATCTGGGGTCAGAGAACAGGACAGCCACAATATTAAACATAGAGGTTAGGCAGTGGTAGCATACGCCTTTAATCCTAGCATTCCAGAGGCAGAAATTCATGTGTTCAAGGATACACCCAAGCATGGTGACCCACGCCTTTAATCCCAGAAAGCACGCCTTTAATCCCAGGGAGTGGTGGTAGAAAGCAGAAAGATATATAAGGCGTGAGGACCAGAAACTAGAGGCATTTGGCCTGGAGAAGCATGTGACTGGTTAAGCTTTCAGGCTTCCAGCAGCAGTTCAGCTGAGACCCATTCTGGATGAGGGCTCGGGGCATCCAGTCTGAGGAAACAAGACCAGTTGAGGATTCAGCGAGGTGAGATAGCTGTGGCTTATTCTGTCTCTCTGACCTTCCAGTGTTCACCCCAATACCTGGTTCAGGTTTGATTTTATTAATAAGAACTTTTTAAGAGTCATGCTACATCCCTCCACTTGTACCCTGCATAAAATTCCCTCTCACCTTCTCAAGGACATTGCTTCTTCTGTTGCTACCTCCCTGGAAGAACATTCTCATCGTGTGGAAACAGACTCTCTTAAAACCTGTCTTTTGGAGAGCCCTCCTTTTTCCTTGCCCTAACCATGCCAATCTTCTTAAAAGAGATGCTCACACAAATGTCAGCTTATCCCCATTTACTCTTAACCTTATTCTGATCGGCTCCCGATATACACTACTCTACCACCCACCAGGCCTCTTACGATGGCCAAAATCTATTTCCATGCTGCTCACACTAGCACCTGGCCCTACCTACTTCTTCTACTTCTTGCCAGCCTTCAATTGGGCTGCTTCCCTCCTTCCTTAAATACTGCCCCATCTCCTGGGTTCTACGGTCCCCAGGATTTCCTCTTGTCTTGCTCGTTATTCCTCCAAGATCTCCTTTGTGACCCTCTCCCCAATTCTCAAGCTTGCTGGTTCTAAGATCTAATATTTACTTTCTCCACAATTTCCCAGGAGCTCGGGGTGGCTTTAAATACTGGAGTACATATGGCTCAGCGACGTTCAAATTTATTACATCTCGGCTCAAACTTCTCCTTTTAGCTGCAGAAACATGTGCAAGAAACTGCAAGTTCCACCCAAGTACAACACAGGGATGTGTGATATTGTGTCCCCCAATATATTGTGCACCCTAATAAACTTATCTGGTGTCGGAGAACAGAACAGCCACTAGATAGACATAGAGGCCAGAAAATGGTGGCGCACACACCTTTAATCCTAGCATTCCGGAGGCAGAGATCCATCTGGATCTCTGTGAGTTCAAAGCCACACAGGAAACAGCTAGGCATGGTGACACACACCTTTAATTACAGGAAGTGATGGCAGGAAGCAGAAAGGTATATAAGGCCTGAGGACCAGGAACTAGGCTGTTAAGCTTTTAGGCTTTTAGCAGCAGTTCAGCTGAGATATGTTCAGATGAGGACTCAGAGGCTTTCAGTCTGAGGAAACAACATAAGCTGAGAAGTTGGCAAGGTGAAGTTGGATGTGGCTTGTTCTGTTTCTTTGATCTTTCAGCGTTCACCCCAAAACCTGGCTCTGGGTTTGTTTTTATTAATAAGATCTTTTAAGATTTGTGTTACAGGGATGGACATGCCTTAGGCTGGTGCAAAAGTAAACATAGTTTTTAAATTTCTGAAACTTGCTGTTTGATATTAAAATACCTGTTTAATAAGTGTGGCTATGTCATACATCAATTTAATGCAAATTTCTCACTTTCTGGCTTCTGCTAATGACTTATTATTTTCTGTTTACTTCATATATATTTTACATTATAAAAATAATGTTGGACAGTCGGGCAGTGGTGGCGCATGCCTTTAGTCCCAGCAATCAGGAGGCAAAGGCAGGCAGATCTCTGTGAGTTCAAGGCCAGCCTGGGCTACAGAGTGAGTTCCAGGAAAGACTCCAAAGCTACACAGAGAAACCTTGTCTCAAAAAATGAAAAACAATAATAATGTTAGACAAAAGGCAAATTTAAAGTCTTTCATTTGCATTCCAAATGTGTTATAAGGCAGCTGAGGCAGCTTATGATGTCAATCATGCACTTGGCCTGGAACTTCATGTGAGGATAGAGTGACGACAACAAGGCATTGAACCTGTACAGTGGTGGTACAAGCAAAAGTTCTACCAAGGAGACAAGAGAACCTGGAAAATGATGAGTGAGGCTGTCAGCCATCAGAAGCCAACAGCAACCAAGAGAGAACAATCCTCACAGCAGATCCTCTTACAGCCATAGATGTTGCCTAAGAGCTCAGTGTGGACCACTCACCTATCATCCAGCCTTTAGAGCAGAGTGGAAAGGTGAGAAGAACTTGGCCATCGGCAGCTAGTCTGGTCCAACATAGATTTCTGAACCCCAGGAGACACCATTCTAACTAAAAAGTACATGCAGCAAGTCAAGGTGTGCACTGAAAACTTCAGTTCCTGAAGCCCGCGTTGGTCACCAGAAAGAGCCTAATTCTTCTCCACTACAGCTTCCATCCATGTGTCACACAATCAAGTCTTTAAAAGTTGAACAAATTATGAAGTTTTGCCTCATGTATCATATTAACCCGATCTTTTGGCAACAAACCGACTACTGCTTCTTCAAGCATCTCAACAATTTCTCCCAGGAAAAAGGGGAATCAGAAAATGCTTTCAAAAAGTTTGTTCAACCCCAAAGCACAGATTTTACGCTATAGAAATAAAGAAACTAGTTCTCACTGGCAAAAATGTGTTGATTATAGTGGTTCTGATTTTGATTAATAAACATGTGTTTGAGCCAACTTATGACTTGAAGTTCATGGTCTGAAGCTGATTCCTTTTACACAAAGCTAACAGACTGACCAATTCAGTACACTCTTTACCTCTACTGCCAAAGCCCACTTGAACCCCATTTGAACCACTGCTCCAGTGTGATCTTTCCAAACCGCCATGGAGACAGTTCCAGACAGTCTCCACACCTACGCCAGAGTGGTATTATGTGCTTTTTCTGTTTAAACTCTTACTTAGCCAAGTCTGGTGGGGCAGACCAATAATCCTAAGCACTTGAGCAGTAGAGGGAGGAATATCAGGAGTTCAAGGTAACCCCCTTGGCTACATAAAGAGTTGGAAGCCAGCCTGGGCTCTATGAGACCCTGTCCTAACTTTTTAAAACAATAAACTGGAAAAAAAAAAAAAACCAAAACTTTAAAGGTTTCCCTTTCTGTGGCATAGAAAAACTACACTCCCTCCATGGCTGCAGGGCTTGCCCGACCTGGGTTTTCCTGGAGATAATTCCCTCCCCTGTTGCTCTAACCACAGGGTATTTTGCCTGATTTTCAAGGATTCTGTTCCTTCCTGTAGTGTGTCCCATCCTCCACTTGCGGATAGCGCTTTCCACCTTTTTCAGGTATAAAACAGTTGTCCCCTACTTCCCACCACTGCTGAGACTTCCATTGGTTTCTTTTATAACACAGCAGGCTCCCCACATCCACGAATTCCAGATCTATAAATTCAACGACTCACAGATCAAAGCCATCCCCTACCAGTGTGTCTGTAACGAGCACGTACAGTCATTTTTTTCCCTTGTCACTGTCCCCCAAGAACTGCAGTCTAACAACTATTCACACTGTACCAGGTAATATAAGAAATCAAGGGGTGGTTTCAGATCTGCAATCAGATGTGTGGGAGTCAGGCAAACACTACAGCGTTTTATATAAAGAACTTCAGACATCTGTAGATTTTTAGTATCTATGAGGAATGATGGGGAGATGTCCTAGAAACCACCCCCTTCAGACACTGAGAGATGACCTTTTTTATTGCAGTTTCCAATGATTTTTTTAATAATTTCGTTGTTCCTTTTGTGGGTGTTCCCATGTCTCCCATTCAAATGCTAATCTGGGAATGTAACTACATCTGCTTTGCATCACAGCATTCCCAACATGTATCCAAATACTTGACCCAAACTGAGAATTACACGGCAGGATGAATAAATAAAAGAGTGAAAAAGTGAGTAAAATATGGGCTCCTAAGGTACATATTTCATTTCCACAGCTATTAAAATCCTTGTGTGGCAATGGCCTATTTACTTATGATTACTAGCTGCCACTTTGTGTTCCTTTGGATATAAGACTGTTTTAATTGAGCCTCTGAGATATGCAGCTCTCTGGACTTATTCAATTTTTTTGCTATGCCTAAAGCATCCTTTAAAAAAAAAACCACAATTAATAACTTCCATTGTTACGAAAGCAAATGAGCTTGGGCCTTCAGAATCTATGTTGGAGTCTTCCAAGGTGTTGTGATAAAGCCAATACGCTAAAATAAAACAGACCAGAGCACCCTGCAATCCTGAAAGCAAACCCCAATGAGAAAGAAAAGGAACCACGTTCTGAACACGTGTGTCGGGCCCTGAGTTAAACCTGTAGCATACACACAGCACGTTTATAACTCACAGTATCTCCATGAGAAGAGGCCCAGTAACAGTCCCATTTTAGAGATAAGATTAGAAAACTGAGGCTTCAAGGCTTGAGTAACATGATGAGGTTCACCCAGCTGGCAAGCAGCAAAGCCATCCTCAATCACCAATCACTGGCCTGGTGAATAGGCACTTTTCAGTTCAGATGACAGGAGATAACACAAAACGCCGCTAGGCCCCAGCCTTGTGTCTTGCAATTATCCCGTCCATTAACGAAAGTTGGTTTTCTCCAGTGAGTGGCTGCATTTTTTTTTCCAATTTATCTCAGTCATTGTTATGCAAACCTCATAGTCCTCATTTGCACAAAAGTCCTGGGAAAATCTTTAGCAAGGCTATCTTTAGGTCTTGAAAGCTCTTCTTTCCCTTCCAGGAGGCCCCAAAGTGACAGGCTAATGGGAGCTGCACTCTTTGGCCCTGGAAATGTGTTCACCGGATCATTTTTCAGAACAGGTCTCGTGGAGAAGACGGAGGACCAAGAGCTTGGGAGCAGATGTGCCTCTCACCAACTGCATTCCTTAGGCCTGAGCTGCAGTCGCAAGGAGGGAGCCTGGAGATTAATAGGCACTAATGAGGCTAGAATTACAATCAGTTTTAAGCAAAATCCTTTTTCCATGATATTGTACTGTCTACAAAGTCTCCTTCATCTTTCTGCTATCTTTGCATCCAAGCAGACACAGTTACATCAGAATAGCAGCCTTTGCTCCACATCCCCACAAGAGAAAAAAGGTTCAAGAAGATATCGTGACCATGACGGATGAAACTTAATGCAGATAGAGTGGGACGCGGCCAGGTAAATCAGCTGATTCACTGCCTTGTTGGTATTTTCTAGTTTAATTATCAGTAATGACAGCTGCCACTCACAGGTGCTTCTCCACTGAGGATGCTGTGTTTGTTAGTTCCATTGCATAGAAACATCTGAGAAAAGGTCAATTTTTTGCCTTACAGTCTTGGTACATCCAGGCCATGTTCAGCTGGTTCTATGCTCCTGGGTCTGTGGCAAGGCATTATGTGTCAAGAACATCTGAAAGAACAAAACCTCTCACCTCATGACCAGGAAGCAAAAGAGGACAAAGAGGGTAGATATCCCATAATACCTTTTGGGGGCACACCCTCAATAACTTAAAGGCCCCCACATCTTAGAGGCTCTATCACCTCTCAACAGTACTCTCTGGGGAGCAAACTTTTACCATGTGGACCTTTGGGGGACACTTAAGTCCAAAGGATAACAGGCAGTCTCTTAAGGCTTGGATCTTGCATGTATCCCAAATACCCATGTGCTATGACTTGGGCCCCAGAATGCCACTATTAGGAAGTAGAGCCTTTAAGAGGTGGAGCCTAGTTGGAAGTCTTTAGGTAGCTCAGGATATGTCAGAATTGCTCACTTCCTCTTCCCTTTCGATTCCTACCATTAGACAACAGACCTCTAGCTTGCCACCAGTGTCTCCCACACTCATTCAGAAATAAGGTCACATCTCCCTGTGGCTCTGGTCTCTACCCCCTAGGAATGTAACTGGGACTTGTGCTCACTGCCCTTCCTTATCCTGCTACTCCCAGCACACAACTCTGATGCCTTTATCTTGGGCTGACTGTCTGCCCTCTGATTTCTCTGAAGGCTCATAGTGAGGGGTCTGTGACAGGACAAGTCCACCTGCCAGTGTGCTGGGGAACACAGCATAGCCCACCCACTCTGGAAGAACACAAAAGCAGACTAGGTGCAAGGGCCATTTTCTGTTAGTTCCTCACCATTTTTCTGTGACATGTGGATGGCGTCCAAGGTCGCTGGGAATCTCGCAATGAAATAAGCTGTCTTTTTCTTGCCGTCTTCAGACTTTCTACAATACTGCAATTAGCTGGCCATGCTAACCCCGAGCTGGGGTCCTCAGGGAGGAGAGATGGAATATAATGCAGGCTTTTCTGGGTGTCCTGAAGAGGGAGTTAGATGCCTGCTGCGACACCACATTCAATGTTTCAAAGAATCCAGAAGACAGAAGTGAGACATTATAGCTGTAATCTCGTCAACAAATAATCAACGCCCAAACTAATGCTTGACACCCTAGGACCCATTAACTATCCAAAACATCCCCCATTATATTTGCATTATACCTTTCCTGAGTTCTGAACCTAAAATAGTGAAGGGAGGAGGTTGAAAACCCATTTTAGCTGCTTTGCCAGTTAAAAAAAAAAAATGGCATCATGCAGCCAATGGTTATTTTTGGAAAATCCACTCTCCTCTAGAAATGAAAACCAAATCAAACAGCCTTTGCACTTGATCAATTTTAAAATGTAGAGGTAGGGAAGTGTGCTTCGGTAAGAGACTCTAGCGTAGGACCCCATTAAAAATTCACATTTTAGAAAGAAACAGAAGCCGTCTCATGAAGGGGTACATTCTTTATCCAAATGGCTAAGCTATGCACTTCAGTTCTCCCTAGGGCCAGAGCCGGGGTGTGCAGTGTCTTTTCTCAGTTCCTCAATATGTTCCTTTCTCAGAGTACTGAAAGGTCACAGACACAGTCACCTTCTCTCTGACCATAACACAAAGTAAGCAGCAACATTCTCTTTCCCTAAGATGCCCCACACAACCAAGGCAGAGGACTCTGTCTGTCCATCTCTGGACATACAGAAAGTGTTGGCTAAGTACTGACTGATAATAATATCTTGCTGCATGGGAGCCTTGAGTCTGGGGAGAGAGTTTAAACTGGAGTGACCATCAACAGGAAAAAAAAAACACGTATTTTTCTCTATAAAATATAACAGTAAGTGATTATAAAAAGTTATATGTCCAAAGAATGGTTAATGAAAATTTAAAATAACTGCTAATAGTAATTTTAGTAAAACTTCTATTATTAAAAAAATATTGGACTTTCACCAGGAGGTGGTGGCACACGCCTTTAATCCCAGCATTCAGGGGGCAGAGGCAGGTGGATCTCTGTGAGTTCAAGGGCAGCCTGGTCTAACAGAGTGAGTTCCAGGACAACCAGGGCTGTTTCACAGAGAAACCCTGTCTTGAAAAAAAATTGGACTTTTTTTTAAGTTTATATAAATTTAGCCTTCCTTGGTGAATTGCACAATGACTCTTCATTTTAAGCATACTATACTTTGGCTGTTCTGGAGGGACAAGCTGTATCTATAAAGGTTAGTGGCTATTTGCTTTGTAAAAATGGTTATTCCTTCTCCAATGGAGTCTTACTGGCTATACAAACCACACTTAAGAGCAGGCCCCATGTCTGGCAAAATGGCCAACACAAAACACACTCAGTGGTATTTATGGGGTTTTTCTGTCTCATAATCCTTTATCCAGGCATCTTTTCACCTTCTAGATGTTTTGCTTATCTTACAGTGTCTGATTTTGTCTTTTTATGAGGTTTATATGTGTGTGAATCTGTGTGCATGTGTCTGTATGTGTTTCTTGTGCATTTTCTTGGGCTATTTTTTTTCTGTTTGTTTTTATTTTATCTTATTTTGTTGTTGTTGTTGTTTTTTTTAGATGCCCGTTTGTTTTCAAATGAGAGAGAGAAAGAGACGATGTGGACTTGAATGGGAGGTAAGGAGGGGAAATCATAATCAGAGTATATTGCATGAAAAAAATCTATTTTCAAACTAGAGAAAAAGTGGTTATTCTCCCATGTACCTTATCACCATTTTACAAATAACATCCTATGCACTGGGGATGAGGGTGGTCACAGCTCCTATATAACATTATCCAAGTAAAGAACTATCTACCTCTTTCCAAGAAATGCATTTTGGTTCTATTCCTATTTGCCTACCTGTTGCTTAACTAAGATTATAAATATAATTTCTGTTCACAAGAGACTAGGACAAAACTGAGGGAAATACCAAAATAGCACTGGTAGCAAAAAGGAATGGCACCATTAGGATCCTGTCATAGGCCCGTAAACTATGACAAAAGCCTTGGCCCCGCACCATCCACTCCGTAAAGGAAAAGGGACTTGGCAATGACACCAGGAAACACAGGTGTCTGACAGACAGGATAATCTGCTATCGTTTCCCCTGGTTTTCCTAGATACAATCAGAACCTAAGTGGTGGAACCCATGCCGTGAGGACAGAGGAAGACAGAGCTGGCCAAAGGACGGTGCCTCTGTGAAGCACTTCAGCTAACACTCAGAGGGCCACAGCATGGTAGAAGAAGGAGGAGAGAGGTCACACACACTAGATTCTCAGCCCAGAAAACCTGGTGAGATGAAATTACACACAATGCAGTCGGCAACTGAGAGTCATAGCCATCCTCCATGCCAGTGGTCCTTTTCGAGAATGATATCTTAACCAAACAGTAAGAGATGGGTCTGGGATAAAATGCAAAGAGAGAGAGCCCTTCCGGCCTGAGGCAAAAGTCAAGCTGGTTTCAGTAGTGTGCTGAATTTTGTGGTTTATTTCTTCTCCATTGGAAGCTGAAGGGATAGAAGCCACCACTCTGAAAGAGCCAAATACTGCATTACTTCCTGGGTGGCTGGGGAGCCTGTGTCTTGTCACCTTCGTGCAAGACTTCTGTCTTTCCACAGACCTCTTCTGAATGTCCCCTTTGTGACATTACTGTACCAACAACATCTCCATGTCTGCTTGGATTGCTAAGTCAAGACACAAGGTACCAAATGCTGTTTGAGACAAGAGAGAAAGGATCCTGAGTTTGTAAGCAGTGACCCCACCAATGGTGGGGGTCTTAAAAAAAAAAGCCAGTATCTGAGCTCCCTCTTGAAGGAGGATACAACTTCAACCATCAGAGATAAGAAGAAAAGAAAAACTTCCAAAGAAACGGAGCTTCAGCAAAGGTTGGGGGTAAGAGAAGGTAAAGTATGGTTAGAAAGTGTAACAGGGGACAATGTGGTACAGGGAACCATCTTGGGTAATGGTGACCCAAAGCAAAAAAGTAAATAGATCTCACCAGTGGAGATTCTTAGGAAATCAACCCAAGATAAATTTATAGGTAGACATGGAGTATGTTGATTATGGGATGGATATCACCAGAGTTCAACCATAAAAAAAGGAACACTGGAGAGCAGGGAAAATAATACAAGAGAACCATCTCATTGTACATCTCTCTCAGGCAAGAGGAGTCTGGAGAAGGAATAGAGGCAGAGAGAGTAAAATCTACCAGATGATAACTGCGGTAGAGTGAATAGCCAAGCACTCACCTCCATATCCATCCATCCTCTTTACCGTATGCAACTGCAGCTAGTTACACTGAAGAGGTGGGTCTATTTATCTACTGGATCTGGACTTAGTCAACTGAAACAAAGGCAGTATATGTGGAATCAGACAGGTGTATGCCTAGGACAATGATAATTAGTAGGAGGGAGAGAAGGCCCCAGTATCAGAACAGCATCCTTTTAGACATTGATGTAACCTAAACGGGGTGGCTCAAGTATGTTATGGGGACTGACAAACTACAGCCTGTGAGATCAAGTTAGCTGGATGTCTATTTATATAAATGAAGTTTTGCCGGAAAAGCCTGATTCTGTGCTACAAGAGTCAAGTAGTTATCACAGAGATTCTGAACCACAAGGTCCAAATATTTCCTATCTGAACCCGTACAGAAAAAGGTCAACTGAGGCCCTTCTTCACCCATATACCTTGCCCTTGAGATAATCATCATTCCAACTTGATCACCTTCTGAATCTGGACTCAACCAACAGATGGAGGCACAAGGCAGAAAACACTTGCCTCTTTCTCCTCAACAAAGTGATTCAAATGTTTAGCATATTTTCTTAAAGGAGTGCCAGAAATATTTCCCACTAGAGAGATGATCCTTCGCTTCAGATTTCGCTCCTTTCCCTCTGTCGGGTTTACATATACTAATAACGTCCTCATGGCAGGAACATGGTGCTGTGCTTAAGGAGAAATGAATAGCTAACCGAAAGAACAGGAGACAGGGAAGGACAGAAAGACAGGAACAGGGAGTCCAACAGCACTCCCAACAGAATCAGTCTTCTCTCTTCCTTCTCTCTTCCTTCCCTCTGCTTGTTTTTTTAGGCACTCCTCTTTCTTTGTGGCTGAAGAGAACCAGCCTCACAGCAAGCACACATAAGTTCAGAGAGGATTTTGCTACAACTTTTTCTATTTATTTTTCCTCCCAGGTTTCCCCCAGGTTTTTAAGACTGGATTCTCACCATGTATCTAAAGCTGGCTCTGAACTCTCTGTCCTCTGCTGTGATCTCCCAAGAGCTAGGCTTACAGGCATATGCCATCATGCCTGGGTTTTGCTCTCACTTTTCAAAACATAAAAACACAGGTAAGAATTCATTGGGGCTAGCGATACGGTTCAGTGGGCAAAGTGCTTGCTGCCCAAGCATGAGACCTGAGTTGTGATCCCCAGCACCCACAAAGAGCCAGCCAGGCTTACACATACACATGCATATGCATACGCACACACAGAGAGAAAGGGGGGAAGGGGGCAAAGGGAGAAATCATTGATTTCAAAGTAAGGAATAAAATACATAATGACAGCTACAGTTAGTTGAATTACAAATGAGAAGTGGTAGTGTGTATTTTGTGTTTTATTAACTGACTTATGGTTATAAAATAAGAACTCCTGACATATTTGGACTGTGTGATTTTGAAAGTCACAAGTTGGAAAACAAAGAAGAAAAGCTTCCCAGATTTATATAAATGTTGTTTGCATGGCTGGTCACTGGGTCATCACAGGGATGCCCAGAATGTAAAGCCACTCTGCTTGAGGTTTAAGAGTGACTGAGGGACTAGGACCAGTAAGAAAGGCTGTATCATATTGTGAAGTGTGCAGAGTTGGAAGTCAAGCTCCAGCTTGGCACCTACAGGCTATGAGAGTCACCTCAACATCCTCCTCTGAAAACCCCCAAATGGTAATGCCTTTGCCCAGGTTACCTTGAAGGCTGTTTGTAAGATGAAGAATGGGGGACATCCCAAATATGCATTAGAGGAAATGAGTAATGTTCAAATGCTAATATATCCAGAGAGCTATTTATAAATGTGTAAGCACACACTATCAGGAATTACCCATGCCAAGTGAAGCCCAATGCTGGAAGACATTTATGCATGACATTTTAATAGACAGCTTTCTTCAGCATGTTCCAGCAAGAAAAAAAAATGTCTGAAATAGTCTCAGCCCTTAATAAACTGGATTTCTAAAGCTGGCGACGACGACTTCATATGCAAATCGTCAAAGACATCTGCTAGTTATTTCAACCAAGTTTATGTTGATCACATTTCTCACTGTGGTTTCCTAGCCAGCCTGTTGACTCACACAAGCACACATCAATAAGCTGACCTCTAGAGGAAGTAATTAGGGAATGATTCTGGGACTGTCCCGTGATTGATGTCCCCAAAGTTTCAAATTAGCCTTTAGAAATCTCCTAAAGTATTGATCGCTTTGTAATGTCACCTTAAAAGAGTAAATAGCTCTGTGTTCATGGCAGAGCACCTGGCTGCGAACAGAAGCAATATCATGGCAAGTTTTAAAGCTCTTTGGTAACAAGAGGCCATGCCAGGATGGGGCTGTGCAGATGCCCATGGAGGAGTCTTCTTTTGTCCGAAGGAAGTATGTCTCACGTAGACACCTGAAACTGACGGTTGTGCCAAATTCTAAGCAGACTATGATTTCCTTTTTTTTTTAAATAAAAACATACTTCTGATAAAGACTAACTTATGGATCAGGTACAATAAAAAATTATCACTATTTAGAATAAATTATATCATTTACAGCACAATGGGAGGAACCAGAGGGTATTATGTCAAGTGAAATAAGCCAAACACAGACAAACAAGTATCACATGTTCTCTTTCATGTGTAGAAGCTCCCCCAAACGGTCTAAGCATAGACGATTAGAGACTAGGAAGGATATAGAGGCAGAAGAAAAGAAAGTCGCATAATAGGCACCAAAACACAGACAACAGGCGTGAATTCTGGTACAGCACAGTAGAGTGACTATTCACAATAACCTAACTATTGAATTAACAAAGCTGGAGGAGAGAGGCTCAAGGGCTCTGTCATGGCTAATCATGCCTGTTAACTTGACACACCTCAGAAAAGGGAATCTCAATCAAGGAAATGCCCCCATCAGATTGCCCTGTGGTCATGCCTGTAAGGCATTTCTCATTTGTTGATTGATGTGGGAGGCCCAGCTCATGGTGGGCAGTATCATCCCTGGGCAGGTGGGCCTCAGTGTATAAGAAAGGCAGCTGATTAAACCAAGGAAAGCAAGCCAACAAGCAGCATTCTCCCATGGTCTCTGCTTCAGGTCCTGCCGTAAGTCCATGCCTTGATCTCCTTCTACTGTAACCTGGAAGCCAAATGAGCACTTTCCTCCCCGAAGCTGCTTTTGGGCAGTGTCTTTTCACAGCAATAGAAAGCAAACTGAGACAGTCTCTAACATAAACAATAAGGAGGAGAAATTACTAAATTCCCTTATTTAAGTGTTAAAATATCACATTGGCCAGGAATGGTGGTGCATGCCTTTAGTCCAAGCCCTTGAGAGGCCGAGGCAGGAATTCAAGGCCAACCTGGTGTACAGAAAGAGACTATGCTTCAAATAAAATAAAATATCACACTGCACCCCATAAATATGTATAATCACTACATATTAATTAAAAATGAAAATCAACAATAATTAAATAAATATAAAAATTTGTCCAAAAGCATATATGGTTGGTTTCTTTCTCAAAATAATGCATTATACTTTACCTACCCTTCTTGTGATTATGTGAAAAAATACCAAAGGGAAGGACTTTACAGCTTGATTTTGGCATTTTTGAATAATCAGTATCATTGGCCTTGCATCTGGAGGTCATTATTAAGTCAAACAAATATTATTTGGATATAA
>CABHPH010000917.1:0-16830 GCA_902168325.1 Peromyscus nudipes
CAGAGCCTGGTACATTCAGTAAAGGCAGGCAAATGGATAGAACTAGAAAATATCATCCTGAGTGAGGAAACTCAGACTCAGAAGGACAAACATGGTATGTACTCACTCATAAGTGAATACTAGATGTAAAGCAAAGGATAACCAGACTACTAGCTTCCAGAGAAGCTAGCTAACAAGGAGGACCCTAAGAGGGATGCACGGATCATCCTGGGAAGGGGAAAATAGAGGAGATCTCCATGAGTAAACTGGAGATGGGGCTGGGGCAATGGAGGGTGGGGGATGGGGCATGAGACCAAGCAAAGTTTTTAAAGCTAGACAGTGCTCTCTTGTCCATGTCTGTGTTGCACACAAAGGAAAAGAAAAAGCAAAGAGAAGGAAAGAGAAAATGGAAGTATTTTGTTTTTAAGAGTGAACATTAGATTTATAACCCCAATCACTATTTAGTTCACTGATAAAGGATAGTTGCTTAATAGATATTTGTTTACTTAATTTATGTATAGCTATTCTACATCAAATGCTTACTATATGCTAGATGCAGGTCTACAAAAACTGCATTTATTTGAGTATTATATCTGAGCAGTAAGGTATGAGGATCACCATGAGTTCAAAGCCACTCTGGGATACATCATGATATCTTTTTTAATTAAATAAAAGAAGGAGAATACTGGTGGTTAGGACATCTCTACTATCAACTATAGATTGTGAGCCACAGTTTATTGTCAGTAAAATTGTAATGTAAGTTATAAAACACAGTGAATGTGAATATTCATGAAATTGCCAGTAATGAAACTGTGTTTGCTCCCACGAATGCCATTTCTTTCCATTTATGATGGTCACTAATTGTTAACTCTTGGCATTATGGAAGATGTCATGATTTCAGCTCTATCTTGACAAAGAACTTGTGTCATTCCACGTTCATCTACACAGGTTAGAACATCTTTACCCAAAGATCAGGGTGACTTGGAGTTACTAAAATAGGATGGGAATGTACTCTTCCAATCTGAAATGAACCCTTGCTTCCTCTCTAGTCCCTGTTCTCTGTTGGGGAATTTTATTTATTTATTTATTTATTTATTTATTTATTTATTTATTTATTTATTTTTAATTAAAAGGGTTTTTTGTTCATTTTACATAACAACCACAGTTCCCCCTGCCTCCCCTCCTCTTGCTTACCCCCCACATTTCCCCTCCCCCACCCCCCATCCACTCCTCAGAGAGGGTAAGGTCTCCCATGGGGAGCCAACAAAGTCTGGCATATCCAGTTGAGGCAGGACCAAGCCCCTCTCCCCTGTATCCAGGCTGAGCAAGGTACCCCTTCATAGGGAATGGGCTCCAAAAAGCCAGTTCATGCACTAGGGATAAATCTTGGTCCCACTGCCAGTGATCCCACAAATGCCCAAGCCACACAACTGTTACCCACATTCAGAGGACCTAGTTTGGTCCCATGCAGGTTCCCTAGCTATCAGTCCAGAGTCAGTGAACTCTAACTAACTTGGGTCAACTGTCTCTGTGGGTTTCCCCATCATGATCTTGATCCCTTTTTCAAAAAACCCCTCCTCCCTCTCTTCGTTCCACTGGACATTGGGAGCTCCACCTAGTGCTTAGCTGTCAATCTCTGCATGTGCTTCTATCAGTTACAGGATGAAAGTTCTATGATGACAATTGGGGTAGGCATCAATCTGATTACAGGGGAAGACCCGTTCAGGCACCCTCTCCACTATTGTTTGGAGTCTTAGCTGGAATCATCCTTGTGGATTCCTGGGAATTTATCCCCATAATGGTTCCCTCTATCAAGATATCTCTTTCCTTTCTATCTCTCTGTGTCCCTCCCCCAACTCAGCCATCCCATTCCCTCAAGTTCTCTCCCCACCTCCCCTTACCTTCTCCACTCCTCTCCTCCCATGCTCCCAATTTACTCAGGAGATCTTATCTATTTCTCCTTCCTAGATGTGGAGTAAGGGGAACACTCCTCCATTGCTGGTGGAAGTGCAAACTTGTACAGCCACTTTAGAAATCATTATGGTGGTTTCTCATAAAATTGGTAATCAATCTACCTCATGATCCAGCAATGCCACTCTTTGGCATATATCCAAATGATGTACGTTCATACCGCAAGGACATTTGCTCAACTATGTTCATACCAGCATTATTCATAATAGACAGGACCTGGAAACAACCTAGATGCCCCTCAACCAAAGAACGGATAAAGAAAATATGGTACATTTACACAGTGGAGTATTACTCAGTGTTAAAATCAGTAATACCATGAAATTTGTAAGCAAATGGGTGGAACTAGAAAAAACCACCCTGAGTGAGGTAACCCAGACACAGAAAGATAAACATGGTATATACCCATTCATAAGTGGATATTAGACATAAAGCAAAAGATAACCAGGCTAAAATCCACATCCCCCAGAGAAGCTAGGTAACAAGGAGCCGAAGAGAGACATGCATGGATGCCCCTAGGGTGGGGAATATTATTTTAGGTTGTGTTACTTTTGTTTATGTTGCATTTGTTTAACTCTGTGAAGCCATGTTACTGTGCCTGTCTAAAGCACATGATGGTCTAATAAAGAGCTGAACAGCCAATGGCAAGGCAGGAGAAAGGCTAGGCAAGGCTGACAGACAGAAAGAATTAATAGAAGGAGAAATCTGGGAGGAAAAGAAGAAGCCAGAGAATGAACAGGACCCCAGGGCCAGCCACCCAGCTATACACCAAGCCATAGAGTATGAAACAAAGAAATGTATACAGGAATAGAAAAGGAAAAGCCCAGAAGCAAAAGGTAGATGGGCTAATTTAAGTTAAAGAAAGCTGGCTAGAAATAAGCCAAGCTACGGCCAGGCATTTATAATTACTAATAAGCCTCTGTGTGTGATTTATTTGGGAGCAGGGTGGTGGGCCCCCAATAGAGCAGAAACAAGCAACAGTTATCCTTCAGCTTTTATAACATATAAAAGGAAGAAGAAAGCCTTTAGCTGTTTATCAGATTTCTGGCGTCATCACTGTAATTTGACTTTCTTTCCTTTACTTCCATGTAAAGCCTGGGTATTCTAGGAATTTTTTTTTTTTTTTTTGACAGGGGAGGGGGGCATTCTTTTCACTCTCTCCTAGAACTGACTTGACCTCACCAGTGGAACTGGCTTTGTTTTTACCTTGTCATATCAAAGGCTGTTTCTGCTTTTACCACTTGCAGCCTCTAAAAACAAGTAAGTTGGAGGTCATTAAAAAAAATAATTAACAAAAATAATAGTTTCTAATATGTTCATTCATTGCATCTACTGTCTTTGTTCACCTATTATTTGGTTAGCGGGGTGCTTATCTGGCCTTTTTATGTGTTCAGAAATGTTTCTGAAGATAAAGGTTTCAAGCAAAGGTATGCCCAAAGAGCTTTGGTAGTAAGGTTTATAACTAGTAGATAGATGCCTGTTCGTGATACTGAGAATGAGTGGGCTTAGCAAGTAGAAGGTCTTAGTGTCAACTGAGGCCTTCCAAATTAAATCCATCTACTCATCAGATACTTTTTACATGGGTCAAAATTCACCTGCGGTATCTGAGCTAGGTTCCATAGGTTTGCAGTTCTTGTAGAATTTATATTTTCATCTCCACAGTGCTGCTAAATTAACACGTGCATTCAATAAATGTATAGTCCTGTCTCTGTCACTAGTAAGAAGAAACAACAGGAAGGTTTTTGGTTTTCGTTTTCGTTCTCTCTCTCTCTCTCTCTCTCTCTCTCTCTCTCTCTGTACTTTTGTACTCTTGTTGGATTGCAGATTATCTGATTATCTAAGTTCTTACTAAATTGCCGACATCCATGGTCAAACCTAAATTAGACAATAGAAAATCTGCTTGTTCTTTGAAATATTATTCACAAGACCAATCACAAAGAGTAGATCAGCAGAACATAGGCTAAATCAATTACCACATATAATTATGATAGAATAGCATCCTTATTTAATGACTTTGTTAGTATTTATTAGATGATATTCATTGTTGAATGTAAAAATCAGTTAATAAGCACATATATCAGGGTCCATTTATGTGTTTATAGAGACATTGACAATGGTGCAATTTCAGTATCTCTGGAAGGAAGGAGTTCATATAAATTATATTTTCCTCTTTACATTTTCTTCATTGTTTATCTTTGGAGAGTTCTTGAATTCATATTAAGAGGCTGAATAAATGCTGGTAAAATACAGTTGACTATAGTAGGTTATCAGAATAAATGTAAAATATAATCCCCTGATTATGTAAATGAATATGCTATCTCTAGGTATTTCACAGCTTCCTCCATTTATCTATACTCCAAATAAAAATCCCATTTCATTCAAATATTGGAGCATTCTAATCTTGAGAGGGTGGAGGGTGAGGAATACAAATATTCACTTTGCCTTTGTGATGATAGCCTTCTAGTCTCAATTTTTAAAACAATGTAGTCATTTTCTAAAGGAGTGTGATACATCAATACAGAAAAATCTGATTCTCAGTATACCAGTTTCTCAGTTCTTTTTATTTATTGGTTCTAACAGGCAATTAACCTTTAAGGAGATTTCCCTTCAGTTCCCTGTGTGACAATATGAGCTGTTTTATTTCTTCCCTGTACCATGTTAACTAGAAGCTGCATGACTAAGTCACTTGAATCCAGGTGGCAGAGCCCTTTTCAGTTTCCAAGTGGAAGAGTTTAGCAGTTCAGTTCCCTACTACTTGAAATTCTGCGTTCTCAATTTAGAGTGTCAAGAAGCAATGGTTAATTATCCTCATAGCGATGATAATCACACCAATTATGATTCTTAAAAGAACAAGAGAAGACAAAAGTTCTACAGATAGGACTCACAGCGATGGGGGTGACTTTAAGTGTTACAAAACTGAACCTGTATAGCTGTCTTTTAGAGAGAAAAACAATTTAAAAATGCATAAAAGGGTCACATCATATTGGGTCATCGAAAATGGGAGGGTCAATCAGTCCTACCATCTTGGCCATTCCCAAGCAACTTTTTGTTTATAATAGTTGTACCCCACCCTTTGCTTCTCTAGACTATATCCAAGGAAAACATTAGTAACAGATCTAAGGAAATAAAAGTTAGAAAAGGAAATATGTTATGAAGAGTATATCTTCAGAAAATGTATAAGAATCTAGTAAAAGTTACAGAGAGAAAGTAGTTGTAGGTAAATATCATCCACACTTTCAAGTACATAAGTTTCTTGCTTGCTTTCCTAGACAGAGGGAATCTTGGTTTATACACTAGCAATGATAACACAAGTAAAATCATCTAGATTGTACTACTAATGCGCACATCAAATATTTGATAAGTCAGTAAGAGTTATTTTAAAATTTCATTACATATTTTGGATCATAGCAACTGTGTGATCAAAGCATTGCTATATTTTATTACTGCATAGTATGCCTACAAAGATATTCTGTGTTCTAATCAAAATCACAGAAACAATAAATATAATAAACTAGTAGAAACTATGAAATATTTTCTCAAAATTGAAAAACTTGGGACTGGGGAAATGACTCAGTTGGTAAAGTGCTTACCTTACAAGCAGGAAGGCTTAGTTGGATTCCCAGAACTAATGTGAAAAAGCTTGGCCTAGCACAGTGGCTTAACATCCCAGTATTGGGAAGGTGGAGACAGAGGGGTTTACCAACCACTCAATGAAGTTGGAGTTCAAGGTCAGTAAAAAAAAAAAAAAACCACCCTTGTCTCGAAGTAGTGGACTACACCTAAAGAGTAACACAAGGGTTGTCCTCTCCACACATACATGCTCAGATGTACATAAACTTGATCACAAAAACATGAAAATCTTATTCTTTTTTCCTGTTTCTAGGGGGGGAAAGATGGTTTAAGGATGTTTCTATGTTAGGAATTCATATTTAGAGGGCTCTAGTCATGTAAAAGCTTAGACAGTTATAGCTTTTTCTCTTAGTCAGGTCATGTTACTATATGAAGGTATCATAGACCAAGTGAATTTAAATGACAAGAGTTTATTTCCCACAGTTCTGGGACTGAAGGTCTGAGATGAGGGTGTTGGGGTGCTTGGGTTCTTAGTGAGAGTTGTTTCTGGGTTGAAGGGTGTTCAATGTTCCTTGCTGCCTCTGCACTGTGAGCATGGATAGCAAAGCACACTGTCTGGCCTCTTGCTGAGGTAGTAATTCCATGCAAGAGGACTCTACGTTCATGACATTTTCTGCTCCCAAGAGCCTATCTCCAGATGCTATCACACTGGGGATTAGCATGCATATTTGATAGGAGCACAGCCTTATAGCAGACAGCCTCCTTTGCTTCACTTTAAATTTTTCTTTTGGGATTAGGAAAGAAAGAAGTGGATGCACAAATTAGTAAGAACTTGCAAGCCCATGTTATAACTTGTGATGTGCACAGATGAGTTACAGGTGCCAGCATTTCTCTGTTCATGATAGCTGTAGGAAGCTAAGTACACAGTTATGTAAGGGGGTGGGGGGTGAAGCAAGCCCTTTGCTACGTGAGCGGTGGTGATTTCATCCCATTTTCTCAGAAGCTTGTAGGCAGCCGCAAATAATGCCAAGGGACCATGCTGCCATATGGCTGTCATGTAGCCCTTTCTGAAGGTGTCACCCAAAGGGGTTCTCTGAGGACTTACAGCCGTGTGCAGATTGCTTCTCCCCCCATCTCTGCCTGCTTCTTTCCTCCCCCACATACCACCCTCTTTCCACTCTTCCCTCAAATGTTCTGTAGCTGTCAAGTTTCTTTTATAGAAATAAGTGAAATTATAATGAGACAAGAGATAGACGTGCCGGCGATGAATAGAAAGACTTTAAGGAATTGCTGCAGTATTTGAAAGCCTTCAAGAGGAGGCAGGAGGGCGGATAAAGGCTGTCACCCTGCACAGGAAGCTCTCTCCTAGCACATTTGACTTTCAAAACTGCTTCTGATCCTATCATGGGGAGCTGGTGCTGTATTTAACTGCAACCATACAGAATTGTACTGCTGGGGCTGGGAAAAGGCAAGACCCAAGAATTCTCTTCTGAAAAAAAAATCATCATCTGAAAGCCAGAGCCTCTCATTCTGAAACCCTACTTTGTGACATCTTCCTGAAGTTTGTGGTTAAGGGCCAAGCACTTCCCATGTCCTGTTTTTCATAGTATGCCTTTTGGTCAGTTTTATCAGGAAAGGATAGCATACCCATGGTTGATAATGAAATACAGTGAAATTATTGTTCTCTTTACCCATCTGAGTACTACACCAAAAAATCTGCTGTTACTGTGAAGGTGATGATGGAAGTTTAAGGGGCAGATGTTCTGATTATCCCAAATATGTCCATCAGGTAATTAGAAAGTCAGAAATTCACTCATGATAATAGCAAGCAAGAATTTCTTTTCTTTTTTTTAAGTGTGTGTGTGTGTGTGTGTGTGTGTGTATACACATGTACAAAAGTGTGCACCACCACAGAATCCATATGGTCAGTGGGAAAGCACTAGGAGTCCTTTCTCTCCTTCTACTATGTACATCCTTGAGATTGAACTTAGGAACTCAAGCTTGGCAGAAAGTGCCTTTTCCCCATGGAATAGACTTACTTGCTGGCCCTGAAGGAAGCATTTCTACATTTATGTTTTTACCTCCTTTATCTTTGCATCTCTCCTTTCCTAAAAACAAACAACTCATGAGCCTTGTTTCTGTAGTTTCCTTTCTTAAAGATGGAAAATAAATTGTAAGTAGGAGTCATAAAGTCTCAAATAAGACTTTTACATAAAAACACCCCATGCTGTAGGTAAAATCACTTCAGCCTCCAAAGTGTCTTGCACAAGACCTACTTCCAATTTTAAAATGGAAGAAGGAGCTTGCTGTGGTTGGGCACAACTTCAGTTACCAGTATTTAGGTGTCAGAGGTAGATGGATCTCTGCATCTGAACCCATCCTGGTCTACATTGGGATTTCTGGGGTAACCAGTCTTACACATGAGACACTGAGGCCAAGCCTGGGATGTGTGATCTTCCAAAGGCAGAAGGAGCTGTTTTGGTGTGGATCCACAGTTTTCTGAGATCCATAGAGAAGAAGATTGTGGAGCAGTTTTGAATGTAATGTGATTTAACTATATAAACTGAAGCTAAATGGAATTCCTTTCTGTATCTAGACCGTTGTGTTCTTGGGGGACATCTAGCCTGAGTCTAGGCATGCACGAATCTTATGGAATTTGAGTCCAGAGAAATAAAGAAACACACCCAAGACCACATTGAATTAGAGAAAGATTGTGCAATTCATTGCTAGAGAAGTGGCTTTCAGCAGAGCCAGGAAGTAATATCTTTGAGTAAAGATAAAAAGAAACTGGGCAAGTTGAAAAGGTGTATCTATAATAACACACACACACACACACACACACACACACACACACCCAAAAAAATCCTCTCAAAAGTAATATTCAATAATCAGTTTGACAGCAAATCCTGGATGTGAGAGTTTCAATATTGACTTACAAGGCCTGTTTGCTCATTGAGACAAGGTCTTACTCTGTAGTCTAGGCTGAGCTGAAACTCTATATAAATGAGGGCGATTCTGAATTCATAGTAGTCCTTCTGTGGCACCCTCCCACCCAGATGGATAGTGGGATGACAAGTATGAACAGTCACATCTGGCTTCCTCTCCTGGTTGATTTTGATGAAGCATCTCAGATTGCAACTACAATTTGATTCGGGGACCTGAAATTCTATGTCATTGTAAACCTGTTCCAGCCTCCTCACCAAGAGGATTCAGACCAAATGAGCTAATGATCTGGTGGTAGGTGGTGTCGGCACATCTACCTCATTCAAGACCAAAGGAAGCCACTGCCCCTGGCAGTGCCAGTGCCGTCAGCAACAAGCCCCCCCCCTTTTTTTTTTTTTCTTTTTTTAGTATCACTTTTAGAATTCTTTTTCACAGGATGCAGAAGCCAATGTCAGTGATCTGCCAATGACTGATGATTGCTCATTCCAGCACCACACAAATTCAGGAAATAAATATGGGTAGAACTGAGAAGTCCCTGAGCCTATTCTTAGGTGTACTTTCGCTCAGTTTTAACGTATGAAATTTATTTAGATACTTAGGTTTCTGGTGGAGGATTCTAACCAAAAGGCAAACTAAGTAAAGGAAAACAGACATTTTGTAGTACAGTTGAGACGTCAGTAGGAAATAAAGACCCAAAGGACCATTCCTCTTAATTTTATAAAATTTGTTGATTCTGTGCTGAATTATGAAGCCAAGTAGTAGATAAGAATGACCTCATAATGGAGAATTATCAGGTGGTGATGGGTAATGAACTGGTGAGACCTGCAGAGAGTTGGTTTTTCTGTGCTGATCAGTGCATATTCCTAGGACTCTGCAAATGTAAATAAGGCACTTAGAGGAAACTAAGGGTCCTTCATCTGATAAAGAGAGTCTCTAAGTGTCTACGTCAAGCCATAAAAGGAAAAAAATGGGAATAATTTCGTGAATTCTAAGATTTTTCCCCACTTTCCTTAGGGTATCTCCGATTTTCAAAGCCATGGACTTTCTACATAACTCAGCGCCCTAGAACTCTCATGAAAGACCTCATGAACCTTTAAATTTAATGTGCTTGTCATCACAGAGCATTAAAAAATCAGGCTATATTTAACTCCTTTGAAGTATTCATTACATTTGTCTTAGCAATTTTTTTCTTTTGATTTCCTAAGATGTTTGTGATCAGTCTTTTGTGTCTATAGTCTTGAATTCAATCCTTTCTCCACAGTGATGTCCCCTTGGCTCCCTACTGATCTGCTTTTGATTCACTCTCCATTTCTGATGAGCATAGGTAACAATTAGATTTGTTTCTTCACCACTACTCTCTGTGATGAGGGAAGGTCGTATTCCCTAAGACTAGCTAATGACTGTTCCTTATAACTCTATCCCAGGCAGGAAAGTAATTCTGTTTCTTTTCTAGGATGATGTGTTTTAGGGAACTGCTCCCATAACATCCCTCTGAAAACGTTTTTTTTTCCTTTTATTTTTATTAAGAAATTTTCTGTTCACTTTACATACCAACCACAGATTCCACCCTCTTCCCTCTTCCCACCCCCCCAACCTTCCCCCCAACCCACCTCTCATCCCCACATTTTCCAAATCAAGGTCTCCCATGGGGAGTCAGCAGAGCCTGGCACACTCAGCTGAGGCAGGTCCAAGCCCCTCCCCACTGCAACAAGGCAATGCAATGTGTCACACCCTAGGCACTGGGCTCCAAAAATCCCGCCCATGCACCAGGGACAGATGCTGATCACCCTGCCTGGGAGCTCCCCAAACAGTTCAAGCTAAACAACTGTCTCCCATATCTAGAGGGCCTAGTCTAGTCCTATGGGGGCTCCACAGCTATTAGTCCACAGTTCATGGGTTTCCACTAGTGTGACTGGTCATCTCTGCACATTTTCCCATCATGATCTCAACATCCCCTGACCACAGAATTCTTCCTCTCCCTCTCATTGATTGGATTTTAGTGGCTAGAAAAGGAGCAAATTCTGGATGATGCAGGCAGCAGACAAAAGTTCTTGAAAAGTTATAAGAGATTCAGACTTACTGGGAATGCTGACTTACTGGGAATTACTGTAATATGTAGATCATGACACATAGGCCATATCTGTCGCTATCTCTAAGCATATGAAATGATTGCCTGATTTTGATTTCCTCAGTGTGAACCTTAGTGGTCACTTCTGGAAGTATAACTAAAGAGTGTGACCTTCCATTTCCATCTCTGAATTTTAAGAAGCTCTGATTGGTTTGACCTAAGACACGTGTTCATGGCTTGTATGCATCTCCCTATTTATTTAGTGTTGATAGAAACTACAAATGCAAAGACTCGAGGTATTAGTTTCTTTAGCAGGAAACAAACTCGGCTTTCCTCCAGACAGTGTAAGATGGATCATTGTGTAACCATTAGAAAGAGAGCTGCCAAAATCCTTGCTCTGCCTATCATCTTCTCATTTTCTGTATCAGCCACACTTGGCCAACATCTTGCTTCCCCTGTGACATCTCCATTTCTTTATCACTTTATAGCCCTCTCTGGAATTTTTCTTCTCCAAATTTTTATATGCAGGCAATTTCTCCTCATAAAAAATGTCCTATCTTAAATACCATTTCCTGAACATTCCTCAACTACATTCTCTAAAGGAAATATGCTGGCTTTCCTCAGCTCCGTCAACCACACTTAAGCCCATCTTTCAAGTTTCCATCTTTGTATCACTGATTCAAAACTAAAGTTTGAGATCAGACCTGTTAATGCATGGATGTAGTTCCAATATTTATGAAATAGAGGGAGACAGATCTTTGTTAGTTCAAAGTCAACCTGATCTACATGGAGACACACACACACACACACACACACACACACACACACACCAAAACAAACAAACAAAAAAGCAACTAAGTATATACTGGGGAAATGATCCATTCAGGAAAGCACTTGTCTTACATGCTTGAAGACCTAAGTTGGACCCCCAAAACTTCTATGAAAATTCTGGATGTAGTAGTGCTAATCATAACTCTGGGAGGACAGAGATAGAAATATTCCTCACTGGCCAGCTATTTTAGTCTAATCAGTGGGCTCCAGGCCAATTACAGACCCTGTCTGAAAGGAGGTAGATGGTATTCTGAGGATGAGACCTGACATTTACCTCTAGTCTCCATGCACACCCCATATATCTAAATTCACACACTTGCACACAAATATACACATCTATGCACACAATAGTAATGGGAAGTGGTAATTATCCAAAATTATCTCATTCATGTGCCACAATATGTATTACCTGTCCATTTCACCTAGAAGGTACTTCAAGTCTCATCTATGATTAGATTTAAGACCTTATCTTTGACCTATGCAATTCTTTCCATCCAGAATGATGATAAGTGTACAGTTAAGTTGGTATTTGGAAATGAATAAATGAATCATGGTCCAGGTCTGAAATGGATAGAGACTATGATAGAATCAGACACCTACAGAGAGCTGGAAAGCAAGACCTCCCTTAAATCTGGTATATATTATGATTGCTATGTATGCTTCCCAACAGTGCTCAGCATGGAATATAGCTTCCAATCTCTACCTGAATCTAAATAATGCATGATTGTGAGACACTTTGGAAATATAAAAGACAATGTTGATTCCAGCCCTGGCTCCCAATGCCATGGATTATTTTGCAAGTACCACTCTCTGGCCAATCAGACTACATATTTCATGTGATATAGAGATCCCACTGAGAAAATCAACTTTCCAGCATATACCTATTTATGGCAATTTGCAATTGAATAGGTGAACACTGCAAGTCTCCACCACATGTACATGTGATGTGTGCTGGACAGTGTTATAAATGTCAGTATCTAGAGTTTTGTCATCAACTTAAAGGAATTTAAGACATTTCCAACTATATCTGAAGGGATCAAAAATCACCAAAACATCCCAAAAGGTAAGTTCTAGGAATTATGGGATGTCAAGTAGTTTAAAGAGGTTACTTGAAAAAAAATCTCCATAGCCTGCATTTAAAGAGGTGTAGAATAAGGCTGAGATAGACAATGACTCAATGAGTGAAGTGATTCTTACCCAAGCATTTGGATCTGAGTTTAGGTCCCAGTCCTCCACATCAAAACGCCGAGCACAGCAGCATAAGTCTGCAATGCAAGTACAAAGGGAGTGGACAGAGATGGATCACTGAAGATTGCTGGCATGCACACCTAGACTAATTCACGAGCTCAGGTTCAGTGAGAGATCCTGTCTCAAAAACTGTGGTTCATAGAAATTTAGGAAGACATCCAGCATTGACATCTGGTCTTCACATTCATGCCTACACACTTGCATTCACCCCCACATGCATGTGTGCATGCATACACAAACATGTAAATAGTACTCATGCAAAAAATGTGTAATAGAAAACTTACATATACATGTATCACTTGCTGGAGTCCAGATCCAGTGGGATTCAGGTCCCAAAGAGGAGGTGTGAAGTCAGGGATGGGAAGGAGGAGATTGACAGGATCTAAGGGTGAATTGGGATTGGCTTCACATTTATTGAAAAAAAAATGGCTACAGCTTTTATTCTATACAGTTTTACAATAGTTTAGCCACAAACAAGATGGTAAACAGGCTCAATGATTCAGGGACAAAAGTGGCCATCAACTTAATCACTGCATTTTTCCTGAGACAAAAGTGGTAAGTTCAGCAAGTATCTAAATGTCTATTGTTCTCTAAGGTTCAGTAGCTCCACAAAGGCACACACTTACATCAGTGGAAGGACCACAGGAAGGGCCACAAGTTCCTCCTGCTACATATAAGGCGAGTGACTCCCTTTAGCAAGCAGAGACTTTCCTGACCTTGGGAAAAGGACTTCCTCTGGGGACCAGACATCCACTACAATTTAAGAGCAATTTTGATTCCTCATGGGGCGTGATGCAATATTTGTGCCATGTAGCATAGTAAGCACTGAGCTGTTTCCTAATTGCATTCCTTTGTGTCTTAGTCTTGTTGTACGGGCCTGTTCCCCTCATATCCTCCCAAAAGGGAAAGTCCTGGTGTCTTACACTTTTTCCATTATGCCGTATTGTCCTGATTCCTCTATACTTATTAACTAAACTCTTGCCCTTAATGGCATCAGTCTCTGGATCTGGATTCTATGCTTTTCATTCTTGGGGTCAATTATGTCCAAGTAAATCTCTAAATTTCCTGTTCTTGGTGTAATTAGGAGGGCACAATGCAGATTCCTGTGTACAGAGTCTTCACATTATATGGTTCCACAGTGGTGGGGATTTTTTCCAAAGAATTACTTCGTTTACAGAGACTGCTATTTTATGTGTTTTCATCCTTCAAAGCCCACACAAAATTTCCCAATGGAAAAGGCATAAGGGAACTCCTGTAACACATAGTGCGAATCATTAAAAATGAAAGTAAAAGGGTGCTGGAGAATTGTGACTCACAAAGTTGAAATGCTGAAACTTTGTCAAGCAGCAACAGATGCCATGTGGTCCACACCAATCACTGAGTAGATGGCAATCTCCATTTGAAACAGTTAAACGCTTACTTTGGGTCTTTACACACCCCATCTCAAAAGGCTGAAATCATGAAACACAGAAATTCTTGCCAGTTCTGACATCTCATCATATGACGGTGGGCAAGTTGATTTAACCTTATGGACCATGGAATATGGTCGCAGATCACTGTCCAAATATCACTGGTACTGAAGACCAGAAAACTGCTTCTGCATCACGCACATGGGGACGGATGTTGGTGCAAACAGCTGCATGAATCTGAAAATAAGTTTACTTCTAATGAACACCATGTATAAATAGAGCTATATATTCTTCACTACCCTGTGATTTGAAAGGGAAATGTTTTCTGAGGAGGTTTTCCACCTCTCTGAGAATCACTGTCTATTTACTCAGACCAGGTAAACACTGTAAACTTTCATTGTTGAGCTGTACTTGCCATTTTATCGGTAGGTGATGTTGTAGATACAAGCAATGTCTTCTGCAATCCTCTTCTGACTACCACCTCCATCTAGCTTTGGCACTGGGGAGATTTTCCATCAACTTTAAAAATTTTGTTGTTGTTGTTGCTTGCTCTGCAGAAAATCCCTTTCCTTGCTATGGCTTTGCTTTATCTGTGATTACACATGTAAGCCCCTGATGTCACTGCTTGAGATTCCTGATCAGCTTTGGCAGATTGGCTTCCAGGAGAAGAGGGAGGAGGGCAGAGCAAGCAGCTCTAGTTTTTGCTTTAAGAGGAAGGCAACTGGCGCCCAGCTGCCAAGTTGATAAGAAACAGAGGACCATGCACCAGCCAAGCAGAAAACTCAGTCTCAAAAATTGCTAAGGCAAAGAAAAGTTTAAGACACATGTGTCTAGGGCACATGTTCTCAAGCCAGAATAAGGGAAATAAGAGAAAGACTTCTTTGTGGGGGCCAATTAGATGACACAAGTCACTCATTTGACAGGCAAACCTGTGTAGCTTGAGGTTTCTAAAAGACAGTGTGTCTTTCACATATGGTATAGGACATTTTTATCCTCAAATGTGCATTATCTCATCAGGTAAATGTAAAATGTAGGAATTTTGTCTGAGGTAAGAAAAAACATGAGTCATGCTGAACCCAACCTCCCTGCATTCATTTCCCCTAAAACCCACTGTATTCATTCCACCTAAACACTAAGATTTGCACTCCCCATCCCCATTAGCTTTCAGTGTTTATCGATATTTGAATAAAGTCATCAGATATACTAAGTGTATCACCTGGCCATTTTCAGCGGGGCAAGAAAAGGAAAGAATCATTGTATTTAACTGCATGCTGCACAGTATTTGAAACAGTGAAGCCCAGAGACAATGTCTACCACACGCTGTTATGTGAAAATAAAGACCCAAATGGACATGAAAAGATGCATGGTCCCTCCAGGCACAGAGTCTTCCTGATGGAGCCCTTCAGCTGGAGGCTGAGGTCACTCTCAAGCATTAGTATTCTATGATTATTCATCTTTCTGACCAACCAAATGATAATTAAAAAATCTGTTCAACTCACCAACTCACACAGAACAAACACGAAGAGACCCCTGGCCTCCTGGTGTCACCCATACCTTCACTGTAAATTCTTCAGGGAGAGAAGGGCAAGCTTATTCCACAGGGGAATAGATAAGGTTCAGAACAACAGTAATGGATAAATAACAGTGTTCAAAGGTTTCCAGGCTACATCTGCCTGTGCCTTTAATCCCAGGGAGTGATGGTAGAAAGCAGAAAGGTTTATAAGGCGTGAGAACCAGAAACTAGAAGCATTTGGCTGGTTAAGCTTTCAGGCTTCTAGCAGCAGTTCAGCTGAGATTCATTCTGGATGAGGACTCAAAGGCTTCCAGTCTAAGGAAACAAGACCAGCTGATAAGTTGGCCAGGTGAGGTTAGCTGTGGCTTGTTCTGTCTCTCTGATCTTCCAGTGTACACCTCAATACCTGGCTCAGGTTTGATTTTATTAATAAGAACTTTTAAGATTCATGCTACAAAGGGGATCTAAAAAATGAAGATGATAACAGAAATTTTCTCAAAGATGTGGTGAGGATAAAGAAAATGGGATGAATTTACACAGTGGAATACTATTTAGCCATAGAAAGAATGAGATCTTATCATTTTTCAGCAATATAGATGGAACCTGAGACTGTTTCATTGTTAAGTAAGACAAGCTAGATCAAAAAAGACTGTGTTCTCACTAGTAGGAACCAGTGAGTCAACCCTGTAGAAGAATGGAGTGGCATATTGACTCACTAGAGACATGAGAATATAGAAAGGAAGTGGGATGGGAAAAATATCAGTACAAAAATAGAAGAACTCCTGAATTGCTACTGTGAGACAAAACACTCTGTGGTCTGTTTCTAAAGAGTTAGACAGAATATGACATGTTCAGCACATAAAACTGATTCATTATGAAAGACATAGAGATGTCCAATGTCCCAATCTGACTATCACACATTGTATACAGGTGATTACTTGTCATAATGCACTTTACAAAGACGGATAAATTGAAAGAAATTAATTTTAAAATTTTTATAGGATCCTGTTCTATCTTGGAAAGGCAAGATATATCTTATAATTATATATAATATATATTACAAAAACTGAATTTAGTACATTGAATTATATGAATTTATGATTAAGACCAATAAAACCTTCGCTTTCAACAATCAAATTTGTTGAAAACGCTTAGAACTTGGCATAAGGCATGAGCTATGGAGGCACTGGTCATTAAAGTTGTGTCCTTACCTTGTCTTTTATGGATGAGGGTAATTTTTAAGAGAAGGGATTTTTAACTTAAAGTTATATATGAGTTGAGGTTCATAACTGGCATTATAA
>CABHPH010000917.1:17230-27230 GCA_902168325.1 Peromyscus nudipes
TGAGTAGCATTCATTTGTGGTCTTTGCTTCAGTTCCTGCCTCCAGGTTCATGCTTGAGTTCCTGCCTTCCCTCAAGGATTGTGTTAGGGATGAGTGAGCCAAATGAACCCTTTCCTCCCCAACTTGCCACATGGACAATCCACAGTAACTTAATTTGTCTCATTGGATGGATGCGCAGCAACCACATGAGCAGAGACCATAATATGTTAGAATAAAACTATATATAATAAATGTATCCCACATCTCCTCTTAAGGCATAAAATTTTTATTCATCTGAGTCGCTCATCAATATCAACAAGCATCTACTGAGCACTTAACACAAACCAGGCATAATTTTAGGAGTGATTGCAAAGAGATAAATATCAGAGATATGGATATGGGATAATTTGCCTTTCCATCTGATAGTTTATCACAAAATAGGTACTCACTAAGCATTTACTGAATTAATTATTCAAAAAATGATCAACCCAACATTGCAGAATGCCCCATTGGAGGGCTGAAATAATTACCCAGAGGTGATGGGACTAACAGTCTTTTATATTGTATTGGGCTATCTGAATTCCAAAAGCTGCCCTGGGTATATTTTGGCTATTTCTTAGAGAGATAAAAACCTCATGCACAGATTTGCTTCTACTGTTCATTAATTCCTTAGTTAAATACTAAAACACCTAGAACAATGCCAAATACCAAAGGAACAGTCAATTATATGCTATTTAATGAGGGCAACAACAATAAAAGCTACAAGTCTGGAAAATTAATAGTGATGGTATGATCCCATTTTAACAAGCTGAATGGCTCTTTAAAATTGCTACATGCCTCAATTTCTCACTCTCTCCCTCTTCCTCTCTCAATCCCTCTCTTTCCCACCCTCCTTTCTTCCTCCTTTTCCTCTCTTCCCCATGCTTCTCCTCTTCTTGCCTCACTTTTTAAATTATGGTTGGGGGAATTTTTGCTATAATTGATGATTACAATTCATTTACAGATGATATATTCTTGGAAAATGCATGTAGTAATCAGGATACATAAAGACCAATATGTGTGAATTTGAAGTAAAGTAGTTTATATTGGTCAGTTCACAGATTATAAAATTTTAGTGGTACAGATTGCTGTCAGATTGATGAATCATGATGAAATACTTCCCGTGCATGTGGCACAGTGCATTGAAAAATAACAAATGTAATATAAACAAGTCAATAAAATTATTGCCAAATCAAAGAAATAAGTGATTCTATATGTACAAAAATACAAGATATCTAAAACATGTAAATAATTGGTATTAGATAGATCATAAAATATTAGAAGGGTAAGTGGGCATTTGACTGAGCCCCTCCCTAATAATAAGCAACTTATAAAATTAAAGCTTAAAACATTTGGACACTAATTGCTGGTCAAAATGGTCCCTATGTCTTTACCTTGGGAAGAGAAAAGACAGCCTGAGCTGTCAGAAGTTATTAAGAGAAAACTATCTAAACCTAGTTTGAGGAACCCTAAACCTTATAAGATTACTTTTTAGCTGGAAGCTTGCTGATAAAGAAAAACAGGCCTGTCAACCACCTAGACAGGACAAAGTCCCCCAGGCAAGCTGTTTGAACTAGAGACTTTAAAATAGCATAAATCCTGCCTAAACTGTGGATGAACGCAATGGTCCCTTTGGCTATTGTCCACTCTTTCCTCTTGAGATGTACTCCACTCTGCAATAAATTCTGTCTGTCTTCTCCACAAGTCCCAGGAGCAGAGGGAGTCCAGAATGAGATCCTCATACCATTAGCAGCTACATACAAGTGTGGTTTCTGCAATGAACAAATACTAGGAGTATTTCATACAAGGAAAATGGTGTAGATGTACTTAATCCCAGGGGACTGGGTGGTCCCTGGTAATACACAAGAGAAGCCGGAATAATTCTCCCATGACTTTTCTAAGCTGAAGTAAGACAGAAGATTCATGCAAACTATGATGACAAGAAACTGGAAAAAAACTGGCATCTGTTCTACAAATAGCCATACGAGTATCTAAATATCATTACTCAACAGACTACAAAGTCTAGATTTTTAACTAGGATTTAAATACAATCAAGTGAAAAACACCCAGAAGATGAGAAAAATTTAAAGGTTGAACAAAATCAAAACTAACATTTATCTCTTCTTATGCCTTTAATTTAATTTTCAAATAAATGAAAAGAAGTAGAAGGATATACCACATATTTAACCATAGGTATGGACCATATTTAAGATAGAGCATTTTACTTAAGAATTTGAATAAATCTTACAATTTAATGGGGTATTCATGGTCAAAATTATAAATGAAACAACTCTTTCAAATAAGTAAAAACAAATAATAAATAATTTATGAACAAAATTATATTTTTATTCCTAAGCAGAAAAGAAATGTGAGAAAATTATGAAAAAGTATTATAGACATTTTTTTCTTCAGGCTGAAATTATTATCTTATTGTTGTCCAAATGACTGAAGTGGAAATAGCCTTGGCTTTGGAGTCATGGCAATGAAATAAATAAAATAATACTAACTGTAGCCAGGTTTGTGAGAGTGGTGAGTAGACTGTTAACACATGCTGGCTGAGGGGAGGAGACCCTCACCTGAGCTTTCGGCCATTGCTTCTCCATCCACTCAAGCTGATCCCAAGTAGTGCTAGAATACACAGGAGATGAAAGTTAACAGAAGATGAGAATTCACAAGGCAGTATCTGTGAGACTATCCATGATGCAGCAGGACAATTCAGTGTTGAACCTGTTTAGAGCTGTCCACACTGCTGAAACTACCCACCTGTGCTCCTATAAGTACACTCATTGGTTCGTTAAGGTGGGCACAATCATATTGTGCTCTGTAATTAGTGGCCAATCTAGGGTGAATAAATTGCTGTTTATATCTCTCCAGAAAAAGTAACACAGCGATGTGTTTCGTAATGATATAAAAACAGGAGGCTATTTTTCAAATCCCATTTCACATAAGAATGTACAGTATTTGAGCTTAAAAACTTAGATGTTTAATACCTGCCAAAGAGAAGATTCATATAGCAAAAGAGTCACTGAAGAACCAGCAGAAGTGAGATTAGAAACACGAAAGAGAAAACTCCCATGAAGGATTGACTGAGATGTTCCAGATCATTTTAATTGGATTGTGTGATGGTAAATTTTCTGTGAGCTTGGCTGGCCTATGAAGTTCAGTTTCTCAGTCAAACACTAAAAGTTTCTCAGATGTTGCGCAGACATAATAGACATTTTTTATCCTATATTTTAAGTAAAACAGACTTCCCTCCATAACACAAATGGATCCTAGCCAATCCATTAAAGGTACTTAAAAGCAAGTCAAAATTTACTCAGAGAAGAGAGCCTTCTTCGAGATTGTCACATAGAAATCACACCTGAGTTTCCAGACTGATACTCTACTGTATGAGTGTGGGTTTCACAGAGAAGCAGAACCAGCAAGTAAGTAGAAGGGAATGCTTATTGATGGGTTAAGAGTGTTTATATATGATTGTTTGTTATTGTGAGAATATATACTTATATATTATATATCCTAACATGAAAATACATATATATGAAGTTTATTATAAAAATTGGCATAATATACTGTCCACGTTTCTGGAGTCAGGAAACCAGTGGTTTGATTCATTACCAGTGTGAGGGCTGAGAAACAGGTCACTGAGAGTAAATGGTAATTAGAGACTAAATAGGCCAGGAGAAGCTGGATGTCCCAACTCAGAGAAAGTAAAAATGATGAATTACAATAGGTTTATGTATTATGGAATATGAAGTTACTCACCACATGTCTTCTTTCAAAGTGCTTTTGAAATACAGTAGGAGTACCAAACCAACTCCAAATGAACTTACAAAATGTTCTATCCTAGAAAACATGCATTTATCATGTATTTTTACTATCAGTTAATGGTATGCTCTGGTTTAAAGGCCAGAATTTACTTTTTCAGCAACAACCAATTTGAAATCTCTCTTCCTAAAAAAAAACTTATCTCCTTCTTATTTGGCATACCATGCTACCTGGCCTATAATGTGTTCTTTGCTCCTTAGTCTGCATCATGCAAGTTCCCCTCCCCCTCCAAAAAAAATGACCATGATCATGAAAAAGGAGACTTCTGGGCATCAGAATTCAGTTTGGATGGATAGGAGAAAGTCCTCTGTAGTCTATCACATTCATAAGAGGGTGCCAAATGAAGTAAGGTAGCTAATATCCCTATGCTGGCCTTGGCTGCTAAAATAATCAATTTACAAGGTTCAGTGTCATGTCATTGATTCATTTATCTGAATTCATGAAATAGAATGGCTGATTAAAGGCAAAAAGTTTAGCCAGCCATGATGGTACATGCATGTTCATATTCTCAAGAATTTAGGAAGCTGAGGCATGTATACCAGGAGCCCTGAGCTATCCCAGGCAAACACAGTAACATTTCCCCATCTCAAAAAAGATGGAATGAGCCGGACAGTCGTGGCACATATCTTTAACCCCAGCACTGGAGAGGCAGAGACAGACGGATCTCTGTGAGTTCGAGGACAGCCTGGTCTACAGAGAGAGTTCTAGGACAGGCTACAAAGCTACAGAGAAACCCTGTCTTGAAAAACAAAGATGGAATGAAAGAGAGGGGAAAGGAGTAGAAGGGAAAGAAAGAGAAAAGAGATAAGGGGGAAAAAGGGAAGAAGCTATTTTCTTTTTATTTATTTATTTTTTTTTTGGTTTTTTCGAGACAGGGTTTCTCTGTGTAGCTTTGCGCCTTTCCTGGAACTCACTTGGTAGCCCAGGCTGGCCTCGAACTCACAAAGATCCGCCTGGCTCTGCCTCCCGAGTGCTGGGATTAAAGGCGTGTGCCACCACCGCCTGGCGAAGCTATTTTCTTGTGTCCAATACAGAAAAACATAATACGGTTGTAGCTCAATCTTAGACTATTGAAAGAGTTCAATAGAGCGACTTTCCTTTTCACTAGAATGTCATCAGATAATACTTAATTTTACATTTTGATGTGGAAATCCTAAGTGCCCTAAGGAAAAGTATTGCTTTCTGTTCAGTGTCTTTGAGAGTTGCTTACTGTGTTAAAAAAAAATAAAAACCATTAAAGTAGAGGACTGCTACATACCAATGTATATCTGAGTGAATGACTGCCAAAGCAGAATGTGTTTTCAACAACTTCATAACAAATGACTTATATCCTCTTTTATCCCCGAACACTCTGAGAATTGAACTCTTGGAAATTTAAAATTTATGCTAGTGAGATAAAGAATAATGCTTTCTTTTTCATGGGTTCATTTTCTTCTTTTAAGATAAAGAAATTGTCACACCAGCACAGGGTTTGCTATTTCAGCATTGCTGCCATTAAGATAAATAGGGGCACACGTATTTGTTCCATTTTGGGTTTTAAAAACAGCAGCATTATGTTAAGATAGACTAACATAGCTATTTGCAAATTGCATACTCATGAACACATCTTCAAAGATATCAAGGAGGTGGCTTTGCAGCCCACTAGATTGAATAATGACTCCAAATCCTAAGAAATGGGCTTTTCTTTCTTATATACTTTATTTCCTCACCTCTTATCTCCATCTAGACTCTCAGGTACTAAAATTGGAATGATAATTAATAATGACAGTAAGTAGCTCTGTCCCCAGGTTAATCCTTACTTCAAGAACTAATTTAATACTGTCAGTTCCTTATACAGAAAAATGTACTTGAAAGATGGGCTATTTGCTTACGTGGAGATGTTCAAAGTTCCCACAAGAAATTGCAGTGGATACAAGGGTTCCAGCTCTTTCAGGAAATTCCATTTCTTCTCCTTTACTATGTACATTCTGGAGAGTTCCTTTGCTTCTTTTATTTAGTTTATTACATTTTTGAATAAACTTGTTATCTAACTATCTATGGAGATTTTCATTTTAGTCACCAAATTGTTGATTTCTGTGTATATTTAGTCAATTTTAAAACTTTGGTATATAGATTATTTTTCACAATACTATTTATTATCATATTATTTAACATATTCATATACCATCATTGTATAATAAATGATATGCTATCTGGATGCTGTGGAATATAATTGTATATATATTATCATAAATACACACACACACATATATATATATACTACATATATGTATATATGAGATCATGTTTTACACAATATTTAGACTGAGTTGAATGCTTTACTCTTATGGAAAGCTAGCATTGCATATTTCAACTAATTTCAAGATATTGTCAGGCAGACTGGGATCACCTTTTTTTTTCTTTTTATATAAGGTCTGATTGTGAAGACTGCTCTGGACTTGAATTCATTGTCTATGTAGCACAACCTATCATCAGACAAAAAGAAAGCCTCCTGCTTCTGCCTCCTGAACACTAGGATTATGTGACTGATCCACAGCTAGCTCTGAGATTGTTGCTTAGTAGTCATTTCCAGCTTGAGTCTTCTTGTAGTTTATAGGTAGTACAGTTTGGAACTCCCTATCTCTGAAAGTTCATGAAATTCACAGTGTATTTTTATTTATCAGGATGTATGATAGGATTTCCCCTATAATAGTTTCCTTTTGTCTTTATGTACTGGTGTAAAGAGTGGCTTTTCTAGTCAGTCTGTTCACTGAGGCTGTAGTCATAAAAATCCTGCCTCTCTATGGCCAGTCCTCACCTTTACATTACCTCTATTAAAACTCAAGCAATCGCCTCCGTTTCCCATGGCCTTTCAAATTCTAACCAACAAGAACTTGAACTTAGCAATGAAAACCTCTTAGTCAACTCATTTTGCTAACCTGCTTTGATTTTTTTGAAACCTCTGATGATTTCCTTTAATTTGATTGAAGCATAAATATGCATGGTAATGAATTTTCATATTAATCTATTCAGAATGGCATTTTTCTGTGTGTTATCAGCTTACCTAGTATGTTTGACATTGACATAAGCAAATACATGTATTCTTGGCCAAGAATGTCCTTGAAGGCAAGGGAGGTAAATAATCTTGCAAGAATGAGGAAGGACCTGAGTTCAATTACCAAAATCCAGGTTATAAGGCAAAACCAACCAAACAAACAGAAAAAAATATCCCACAAGGTCCTGCATAAGTCACAGTGGCACACACTTTTAATATCAACAATAAGGAGATGGAGGCAGGTGGATCTCAGAGTGTGAGTTCCTAGCTGACCAGGGCTACATAATGAACCTCTGTCTCAAATAAAATAAAATATAAAATAAAATAAGACCAGACTTGATGGTACACATTTATAAATGCATAACTGGAGCAGTACACAGAGTAGACCTCTGAAGCTCATTAATTAGCCAGCTTACCTGCTTAGGAAGCTTTATGACAATGGGAGACATTGTCTTAGAACAAATCTACCAAGGTAGATGGTTGCACACACACACAAACACACACACACACACACAGCAATGGGAGACATTGTATTAGAACAAATCTACCCAGGGTAGATGGTTACACACATACACACACACACACACACACACACACACACCCCAAAAAGATTGTTATTGATAGCATTCTCTCACATTTAGTGTCTCATTGCCTGGTATCCTCACCTGCCATCTCATCTATATTATTTTTCTCTGGCCCCAAGACATATTTGTAGCATTGTTCTAGAGCAATTGCTATCTTGTCCCTTTTTTTCTTTTCTTAAATTTTGGCTCATTAAAAATGTAGCATCCATGGATACCAAAGCTCACCCACAGACACAGGAAAAGGAAGATTTTAATGCCCACACAATGAAAACTGGGTTTATGATTAGCATATGACTGCAAATTATTGAAATTTTAAAGCTGTGTGATTTAAAAACCTTTTAATTTCTTCATCTAAAATTTCTTAAAGTACAATTATAACTTCTGAGTAATGATTCAATATGTCTCTTGACAGTTTCTGGAAATGTCATCCAAATTATTAATGTTAAGTATATTATTGCTTAAAGAAAAGCTAAGAATATATTGAACACCACAATCCTGAGATTCTAAATAATATGACATAGGCTATACTTCAAATTGCTTTTGAAATCAGAATGGTCAAATAATTTATTCAGAAACTCTTGCAGTAGTGTATTGTAGTTTCTGGCCATATTTTATGTTCATATCAGCTGTTCCCACATGTGTTGATCATTTAGACATTCCAAGTTAAAGATGATTCACACTAAGAAACATTTAGAGTCTACCAAGACTCACACAGCATACAATGCTCCAAATGCAGTACTGATAGAAAAAGAGTGCAGAATGAGAGGACTGGAGTGAAGATAGCATGTGGACACTCACTGAGTCCTATGTGGGTCAGAGTTTGAGAACAGCAATAATTAATTATCCTTACATTGTACTATGAAAGCCAATTAGAGAGTTGGTATTAGATACCTAAGATCCACCACAGAAATGAAAATTTAAAAGCTAGGGAAATAGGTGGCAAACTATGGCAATATTTCTAGTATGATTATAACTTACAAGAGAATCAACAAAGCATTTAATAAAGTCCCAAACATGATAGCACAGGTATTTACCTGCAGAGTCAGTCTAGCACAAAAATTGAAGAATTTTATGGACATTATATTTATGCTTTTGTTAATAGCTGTGGATAGTTTGTATATGTTAAATATAAATATAGTCATGAGGCATTAAATAATACAGTCTATAGAAAATGCTTTTGTGTGTGTGTGTGTGTGTGTGTGTGTGTGTGTGTGTAGTAAATACATATATAGTGTATGAACATAGCAAAGCCAACAATCATCAAGCCCAGTGACCTTCCAGTAATCATCCCCAATAATTCTGGGGCCACATGCCATGAGAGATCACACCTGCCTTTTTATGTGGATTCTGGGATATTATTCAGGTCTACATAGTTCTGCAACAAGCACTCATAATGCCTGAGCCAGATAATATAATCTAAGTAAATGAAGTATATTTTCATGAAAAGGGTTTCAGATTTTAATTAGTACCCATAGATGGATGTATTTTCCCCACTTTTGGGTTAAATAATTATATTTTTTCAAGAGCTTAAAACTCAGATGAATCTAAATAGTTGATGGATTTCAGGAGATTGATGATGGACCAAATGAGGGGATATAGGGATACAAATGAATCTCTCTGAAAGGACTCAAAGCCAATCAGATGAAATACGGCAATGTTTATATGACTGTTGTTAGATTAGTCACCACCATCACAAACATCTCAATAAATATTTTACTTATTTATTATTTAATAAATTACTTTGAGACAAGGTCTCACATACCTCAGACTAGCCTTGAACTTGCTATAAAGCAGAGGATGACCTTGAATTTCTGGTCCTTCTGACTCTACTATCTGAGTCCTTGGAATGCTGAGATTATAGGCATGCACCACCATGCTCAGTTTATAGAGTACTGGGGCTCAAACCTGGAGCTTCAGTACGTGCTAGCCAGTACTCTGCCAATTGAGCCACATCCCCACCCAATAAATGCAGTTGTAATATTAAGTCAGGCAGGTCATTCAGTTTATTTTCGCTTATAAAAGAGACAATTTTTATTAGTGCATCTTCACGATAATTACAACACAGTAGACACTGTAGATGAACTTGCTTATAGATTAAAATATGCCTTTGATAATGGTTTTAGCTAGTGTTTATATGCTAAAGAGAAACATAGTTAAGATATATTAGATAATATAGTCCTGATAAATGGAGTGGACTTTTATTAAACATGCCTCAAGTTTTAATTAGTACTTATTTATGGAGGCTTGTTTTGTGTTTCATAAATTAGTTTTTATGAAAGTCCATTTTCTTTCCAAAATGTTGTGTAATTTATGATTTTCAAGATTCTACCTCAAATATCTTTGCTTCTTGCAATTGTTTCAAATTAAAATATAAAGCTAATGCTTTATAATAGACCATTGGTCTAAAAGGCTATGCCTGAAGCTCTCTCAAAAGCTTTGCATTCCACAGAGGAAAGAAAGCAATTAATAATCAGATTTTTAACACAAATGAATCCCTCATTTCTACATTGATAGGAGAAGCAGGTTTTCTACATTGTAT
>CABHPH010000917.1:29730-30837 GCA_902168325.1 Peromyscus nudipes
GTATAAAGAGGAAATGTGCTGGCCTATGATAAGGCACACTCTTGTTTAAGCTGTAAAAGCTGTGACAGCGTAGCTTCTCAGGTTCTTTGGAGGGTACTAAGACCAGGTAAGGGGAGAATTAAGACAAGTTTCATAGAAGTTTTGTAGGACATTTTAGCTAGAAAGATTTAGATTTCTGTCCTCTACCCTTGTCACTTTGTTTTCATTTCCTGGCCAGTAATTCTTCTAAACAATGCTAGAAGGACCTAGTCATAGCTCAGAACATGCATTTTGTTTGCTTATTTCACGAGATGGTTTGATCCCATTGTAGCTTAATGTTCAAAATAATTTTAAGAAACCAGCTTTGGAAGGTAAATTGCTGATTTTGACTGTTTTAGATTGCTCTGGGAAAATGATTCTGAAAGACTAAGGGTTGAATTTTCTTTGGACTTTAATATGAACTACTTTGTTTCAAGGGAATGGTTTAAGGTATAGTGAATTGCACTTAACAAAGGCTGTCACGCCCTGAATGTACATCTGACAGGCATGCAAGGGCACTCTGATGAAGGGAAAAATTATGTCTGAAACAAAGGTATCTTCCCTTCATAGCGTGAAATATTTTTAATGTTTTTGTCAAAAATTAAAATGCCAGAATAAAAATCTAGGCTTTAGATCAGAAGGGATATGTCCTAATAATCTGGAGATTTATTAGCTATACATATTTGTTCTCAACAATGTCATGTGCCTGCATACACTGAGTCTATAACATACACCAGTCACCTGTCTTCTGCACTCTTCCACTGCTGAGAAGCCAGGAGGTGCTGCATGAAGTTAAATGTGGCTGGATCGTCCCAGAGGGATATCTAATAGAATCCTCCTCAGATGAAGCTTGAAGCTAACTGTCAGAACTACCTCCTTGAAGATGCAGTAGTAGCTTTTCAGTATTCACTGATGCCAATAAAAGGTCCCACCCACAAAGGATGTGCACTTGCGCATGCTCCAATGGTTTTGAAACATGAAAATAGAACTTACCTGCCCATGGCTTTAGAATGGAAATCTAAACCCTTGTTTCTGTTAGGTCTTGAAACCAAGCATGCAAAGTCTTCCTCCACCAGTCTCAGCATCAGT
>CABHPH010000917.1:31237-43942 GCA_902168325.1 Peromyscus nudipes
TGTGTGTGTGTGTGTGTGTGTGTGTGTGTGCATTTCCATTTCCATAGAGGTTAAATTAAGAGAAGAAGCCTTACACTGAATGCAGATGACAGAATCCCGTAGATGGGAGCCTGGATGAAATCAAAAGGAGGAAACGTGAGCGCTCGCATTCTCTGCCTCTGCTTGCTGGCCACCTTGAAGAGAGCACCTATAATCTGCAAATCTGAAATGCTTTAAAGTCTGGAAATTTTGGCACATTATGTCACTGAAAAAAAGTTTCAGATTTCAGAGTGTTTTGGATTTCAATTTTTTGGATTAGAGACGCTTAACCTGCAACAGATGGGAATTTAGCTATAGAAAAAGAAATTCAATGGTGCAGACAGAATGCTATGTAAAATTATGCTTCATCTCCCCTCATGCATCATTGGAAACAAAAATGTCTTCTCTATAGATGTCATCTTCCTTGTCATATGAAGCCGTGAGGTTCTACATATGATGTTATAAATTAATGCCTCATAAACAAGCTAAAATTTTCTCAATCTGTCACCAGGTGGTGACAGAGTTACAGTGGTACATAGTTCAAACAATACAAATTGTAAGTCATAAATACATCTTAATTCATAGTATTGCATATGAATATGCACATACTTGTAATTCCAAATTCTTTCCTAGTGACACTGTATGCTAAATTCAAGAAATGCATAAGAGATTCAAACCTTGGGCTTCTATTTCTAGCGATTTCTCCTTTGCTGGCTCAGGGCCACCTTCAGATGAACCTTTCACATTTGCGTAAGAATCTCTGATTCAATTCTTATCAAAGATGGAATGCATCAAAGAGGCTGGCTCCCATTTTCCCTTGGAGCTAAAGTACTGACATGCCCGGTCTCCTGTCTGCTTGAAATCCTCCATCCATTTTTGAAATGCCAAGAGAAAAAAAAAAGATAAAACAAGGATTTTCTGTTTTTCAAATAATTTAAAACTCCACAGCTATTATTTGCCAAAGAACAGTAGGAGGATTTTCCCCTCATTTCTGGCACCTTCTGCTTTTCTTTCTTCTCACCTTTCCAAACTTACCTTCCATGCTGCACTTTACATATAATGCCAATTAAATGAAGCTGCAGTCACTGTCTGCTGGCCACACATGCTCCATGCATTCTCTGGCTGTCAGAATCATGCTATCATTTCAAAGCAGCTCGAATGTTAGCACCACCTCAAATATAAGCTGCTGTTTGCCACTTTTATATCCATTTGCTCATTTCTTTATCCCTTATGTTATATCTAAGATTATGTTTATTTCCGTGGTTTTTCTTTTAACTTCCCATTTTAAAAAAGCACCTTGTTCAAAGAAAAAGTTAATGATGTCTATGTTTTCTGTGTTCCAGTAAACTTCATTGTACCTGGCCTCTTCCTATTGCTCCAAAAAGAATCAATTAAGAAGGACCAGATTTATTGTATTATGCACAGTATATCCAAGCTTACCTAAGTAGCAGAATTGAATTTCTGTTGATCAATCTCAGGGCCTTGTACAGACTAGGAATGCACTCTGAAAACTAAGTTACATTCTTAGTCAAAAGACTTTTTACAGAAACAGAACAGCACAGAGAGATGACAGAAATATTTGTTGTGTACATATCCTCACATATAAATAATGTTTAAATGAATCAGTTAATATACAGAGACTTGGAGAACTATGGGGTTTTTTTTTGATGTTTTAAATGTCTGATGTTAAGCAAGAAAACACAGGGAGGAAAGGATCTTACTTTTCGGCTTTGCAACTACTCAGGACTTTACTATTTGGGGAGTGAAATTTAGAAGATTTTGTGTGACTAACCAGAAGACACAGAAAAAGGCATTTGAATGATATTTGAGAGAAAAATATAAAACCACCAAATAGTAGACTAGAGAATAAAACACAACAGTTCACAGAAACAAATCAATGAGTACAGTAATTTACTAAATGTAAGCCCGGGGGACTTAAATTTGTGTAGAAGGCAAGTAGGTTCAAGTCGATTGATTCCAAGTGAAAAACTACAGGAACTGAGTGATAGAAGTATGTGAGTTTGTAGTAACTTCTTTTGAAAGCAAAAGAATAATTTTGAAAGCAAAAGAATAAAAGGAGTAAGAAAGCTGTATGCAGCTTTCCAAAAGTTTCTTTAATAAAAATGTGAACAGAGACAGAAGAAGATTCATTTCAGAATGGAGGGTGAGCATGAGATTGCAAGGAGATTCTCAGTAAGTTCACCCTCAAAGACTAAGGAGCAGAGTGGAAATATCATGAGCACACCCACAGTCAGCACAAAGGGAGATGATTGCATCACGGGGGCCATGGATTTGCTATTGTGCAAACCCAGTGTTAACCTTACAAGAAATACAGCACTAGAAAAACAAAATCCTGGGAGGGACTTTTGAAATAGAGAAATTTATATTCATTTCCATCATAGAAATTCTTCAAGCCCTTTGGGGAATGCTTACATCAAACACAGTATTTTTTTTAAAGATTTTATGTGATTGAAATAGAGACTGGGAGTGTAGCTCATTTGCTAGAATGTTTGAGAAGCCATGTTTAATCTTTAGTACCACACACACTGAGAAAGGGAGTGTATAGCTGTAATTTCAGCACTAGGTATGTGAAGTCAGGAGTTCAAGAACATCTGCTACATAGTGAGTTTTAAGCTAGCATGGGCTACATGAGACTCTATACTGAAAAAAAAATTTCTAGCAAGTTTATTCTTACAGACTTATCTTTGTTTTAGCCAGAACTTGGATCTCATCTGTCTTTGTGGAAAAACACTTTAACCTCTCTCTTTGAGGCAATATGCTCCTCTGCTTGCAATATGTAACTACTGACTTAGACGTAGTGAAGTACTTGATGGTTCATTAAGGTAGACTGGGTAGCAGGGAACATAGAACTCACTGAAAAAAGGGCCTTCAATAAGCTTTAGTCTATATCATAGGTCTTTGTTTTTAAAGCCCTTAAATCATGCTTTGTAAAGAGGATTTTGATTGAATATTTTTGAATCTGTTAATTCATTAAATATGCTTCAGTTTGGTTGATTTTCTTCATGTCTTCTTGAGCTCAGCTCAAGGTCAAAGAGTAGGCCTCATAAAAATGTAACAGGCCTCATTACAAAGCTACTCCATTCCATGCAAATTATGATGTTCTAACCCCTCACTTGCAATTCCCACCCCCTCCTTCTACCACCATTTCCAGTAATTAGTCAAGGACTGAGAAAGATGTTACTATTAAAGGTCGTGCAAATGGAATAAAAACCTCCTAGGATACTGAGTTAATAAAGAAAAATAAAACAGAGATCAAAAAAGAAAACTTGGCTTTTCCTGTTGCTATGTATAAAACATAGCACCATGAGTAATTGCTTCTTGAAAACCTGTGGGTGTGTATATGTATTTAAACTCTTGTGAGCCCAATAATGTCATTACATGCTAAGTGCTTAAAACTTCATCATCTTGCTGTGTGCCATTATTCTGCCACAAAGAAAAGTGATTGAACGCTCCATAGTATTTTTTTAGTTAGACTCCATCTTCTGACCTGTTCAGTTTACATTGATTGTATCAAAACGTAGTGTGTGAAGTGCCATCTTCTATTTGCTTCAGTGATTCTATGAGAACTGGACAAAGGTCATGAAGGATAAGACCTATTTTAGTTCCGTGTGCTCAGAATGTCCCCGTACTCCAAATGTTCATTTATTATACCCATGATGTAGTGAACAAATTAGGCTATGGTTAGGTGAATGGATGAGACCTAACGAACTTGAAAAATCATTCAGAACCTTATATGTTATTTCAGAGAATTCAAATAATGTGAATTAAAGTAGACTTAATTACTTACGTTCCTTTGCTGCCCATAATTTCCTGCGCATTCTCACAGATGTGATGATACACACCCTGAAATCAGAAGCACACAATATATAAATAGCAATATGAATATATACAACTAGGAAGTCTTCACAAAAGAACTAAATAAGGTTTGAAATTAAGAAATCACCAGAATAAATTACATAATCATATTGATCTCTGTGCATAAAAATTGACTCATACATTAAATTTGGCTGGCAAATTCAAAATGAAAAGAAGTTATTCAAACTGGTCATGATCAACACTCAAAATTTACAAGTACATTGCTCAATTGTGAGAGGTTAGGAGCATGGATCACTTACTTTTCTATTGCTATGATAAACTAACATGACCAAGACAACTTACAGAAGAAAGGATTTATTTGGGGCTTACAGTTCCATAGCAGTAAGACTCCATAACCATTAGGGTGAAGAAGCAGGGCAGTAAGCACCGGGCATGGTGGCAGGAACAGCTGAGAGCTGACAGGAGGCAGATGTAGAGAATTCAAAATGGTGAGAATCTTTGTAACTTTCTTTTTTTTTAAATTTTATTTTATAATTTAATTTTACATATCAGCCACAGATTCCCCCTCCCGCCCCCCCCACCTTCCCCCCAGCCCACCACCCATTCCCATCTCCTCCATGGCAAAGACTCCCCTGAGGATTGAGTTCAACTTGGTAGATTCAATTCAGGCAGGTCCAGCCCCCTCCTCCCAGGCTGAGCCAAGTGTCCCTGTATAAGCCCCAGGTTCCAAACAGCCAGCACATGCACTGAGGGCAGGTCCCAGTCCCACTGCCTGGATGCCTCCCAAACAGATCAAGCTAATCAACTGTCTCACTTATCCAGAGGGCCTGATCCAGTTGGGGGCTCCTCAGCCATTGGTTCATAGTTCATGTGTTTCCATTCGTTTGGCTACTTGTCCCTGTGCTTTTTCCAACCTTGGTCTCAACAATTCTCGCTCATATAAACCCTCCTTTTTCTCGCCAATTGGACTCCTGGAGCTCCACCTGGGGCCTGGCCATGGATCTCTGCATCCGGTTCCCTCAGGCATTGGATGAGGTTTCTAGCACAACAATTAGGGTGTTTGGCCATCCTGTCACCAGAGTAGGTCATTTTGGGCTGTCTCTCGACCATTGCCAGTACTCTATTTTGGAAGTATCCTTGTGGATTTCTGTGGACCTCTCTAGCACCCTGCTTCTTCCTATTCTCATGTGGTCTCCATTTACCATGGTCTCTTTCAAAGCCTCTCCTGGTGATGTTCTTCCTCCAGTAAGGCCACACCTCCTAGACCTCCACAAATAGTGCCACTAACTGAGGGTTAAGTATTCAGACAGCAGAGCCTAAGGGGAACAGTGCTCATTCAAGCCACCCCAAGGCATTCCCTTTAAAAATGCATAAGACAAGGCTGTCCGCTCTACTACTGTTGGGGAGATAATATTGGAAATTTAGGAAGCCAAAATATATGGAAATTGCTTAGGGATGGTGTATTAATTTTCTGTTGCTGTGATAAAACAACGTGACCAAGACAACTTACGAAAACGAGGGTTTGTTTGGGCTTATGGCTCCAGAGAGATGAGAGTCCAGGATGGCAGAGAAGCACAGCAACAAGCTGCAGGCAAGGGAGCTGGAGAAGCAAACTGAGATGTCATATCTTGAACCACAAGCGTGAGGCAGAAAGAGAACAAATTAGAAATGGCACAAGTCTTGAAAGTCTCCAAGCCCACCCTCATTGACATATGTCTTCCAGCAAGATTACACCACCCAACACTCCTTCCAAAGCACAAGGAACTGGGGATAAAGTGTTCAAGCAGCAGAAACTGTAAAAGCCATCTTATTCAAGCCACCACCAAAGGCATATGCAGAGAGAGGGTTAAGCCCCAGAAGAGGCAGCCACACATGTCTCACTAAGTTATAACTATATACGTGCAAGGAAACCTTCATCAGAGAAGTTTCTATTTGCAGTAGATGGAGATTAACACAGACCCACAACTGTCCAACATGCAGAGAATAAAAGACAAAGAATTGATAATCTCTAACTGTAAAGATATGCTACTGCAGAAGAGGGAGCAGAAAGAGTGTAAGAGACAGAGATTGTAGATGATTACAAGAAAGTATATTTTGCTTTTGCAGTTCAAATCTACTTTATCTGTTTAGGATGTGTTCTATTATACATTAACTTAGAATGAATTGGGACATGAATTGGGAATGGGTGAACCAGAGCACTTTAGCCAAATTGTTTCTCCTATTACGTCTTCCGGAATATTCTCCTCAATTTGTCTTCATACTTTGAAGTTCAGGGAAAATTTCTTATTGACACAGCAGGGTAGCTGCCCATATGAACTCAAGACCTGTGCAAGATTAAGCTAAATCAAATCTCAGGATGGAGACAGAAGTTAGGCATGGGAACCCATGTCTTGCCTATGAAATATTGATATGTGATAGCTGCTTGGAGAGAGGCAGCCAGTTTTCCCTAAGAGGGTAGACTGTGGTAAGCCCACCAAGCAACAGTGGACGGTCACACATACGAGAATATTTGAACAGCAAAAATTGTGCTTGATAGGTTAAGAAAATATATGCAAAGTTGGGTAGATAGGGAAGGGGATGGATGTGGTAAAAACAAAATTCTCAAAGCACTAAGACAAATATTTTTTTAAAAGAAACTGTAAATAAGAAAGGATGGAGAAAAATACACCATGCTATGGCTATTCATGGAAGACTGGCTTATCTATCTTAGTTTCAGATAAAACTCACTCAGGGCAAAGGCAATGAACATGGAAAGTATAGACATTAAACAATATGAAAGAATTCAACTCTCTAACTAACTGAACACTCTGTGATGTGAACACATCTAACAACAGTGTCAAAATATGTAAGGCGAAAACTGATGCAACTTTAAGAAAACATAGATGAATCCACAATTGTATTGGAGACCTCACTGGCTTACAATGTTTGACAAATGTAGCACACAGAAAATTAGTAAGAACACAGTAGAGCTCAACAGCACCATAAATCACCCAGAGATAATTGACATTTGGGGAACACTTCACCTATTAGCAGAGTACTCATTTTTCTCAAGCTTTCATTGAACCAAAATAGACCCAATATTATGAGGCAAAATACACCATACCAAGTTTAAGAGACTGGAAACCATGGAGGGAATCTCTCAAATCACAGTGGAATTTAGCTGAAGGTCAACAAGAGAAATGCAACCAAGAATTCCAAAATATTTGGAAATTAAATAGTACATATCACACATACCAGGAATAAATCTCAAGAGAAATTCTAAAATATTTTGAACTAAATTGAATTGAAAATGAAACATGTCAAATTTACGTAATGTACAAGGGAAATTGCATGATTGACTTAACTGTGTTAGGAAGAAATCAACAATCTAGACTCTCAAATCAATAATCAAAGCTTCTACATTTTAGGAGACCATACAAGGAGGTGAAAATAAATCCAAAGTGAACAGAAGAAGTGAAATGAAAAGTTAGTGTGGAAAGCAGTAAACTGGAAGGTATCTAGTGCAGAAACAATAAGGTCGAATTCGAGTTCACAGAAAGCACAGACAAATAAATAACTTTTATGGGAAAAAGAAGGAAACTCAAAAGAAGACAGAAATTTCTAGCATCATAAAAAGTCATCAGTACTGGCGTGGGCATTAAAACAATAGGTGAATGTTGTGGTCAAGTCTCTACCCACACATTGACAACAGATAAAGTTTGCAACTTTTTTTAGTTTTTAATTTTTTTTTGGTGTGTGTGTGTGTGTGTGTGTGTGTGTGTGTGTGTGTGTGTGCTGTGTGCAGAGGTACCTGCACAAGCCAGAAGTGGCATCAGATTCTCTAGACTAGAGTTACAAGTGGTTGTGAGCTGCTTTTTGTGGTCCTCAGAACCAAACGCTGATCCCCTAGAAGACCAGCAACTGCTCTTAACTTCTGAGACATCTCTCCAGATCCCTGATCAATTCTTTGAAAGACATAGTCTGTCAAACTCACAAAAAAAGAAGTATCAATAGGTCTTCATTTCTAAGAGTGAATCAATTATGAGTAACTTTACAAAAGGAAAGCAGCAAGCCTAGATGCATCTACTAAGGAATTCTGTAAAATGTTTAAGGAAGAATTTTTTATAAATTATAATAATTTATTACATAAAATAGAAACAAAGGGAATTATTCCTAAGTTATTGTATAATATTAGCTGATCTCAGTCTGGTCCTGAAACAAGATAAAGTATAAGGAAAAAAATTGACAAATAAATCTCATGAAGATTAGGCACAAAATTTCTCAATATTATAGCAAATTAAATCTGATCTCAGAAAATAAGGAAATGCAATTCTAAAAATTGATAGATAAATATCAAACATATAACAAGATGATAGATTTAAGATAAGTTGCACTGGCAGTAAAAAGTGTTAATGACATACCAACTGAAATGGAGAAATTCATGGGTCATAGTTTTAATCTTATAAATTATAGCTGTATCCTTTCCATGAGAACCATTACAAACATAAAAATTCAGAAAATTTTAAAGTAAAAGGACAAAAAGAAACACATGATGCTAATACTAATTAAAATAAAAATGGAAAAGCAGTATTAGTGTCAGAAAAAGGAGGAAACAGAGCCAAAGCATCGCCAGTAGCATACAGAAGGCATTTCACAATAACCCTGGAAACAATTCATCAAGAAGCATGATAATTCTTGGTTTCTGTACACTTAATAACAGAGCTTTCACCATTTAAAGAAGAAAATGATAGAACTTCAGGAGAAATAGACAAATTCTTAATAATGTAGTTGGTAACTACAAAATGTCTTTCTCGGGAATGTAGAGATAACTCAGTCAGCAAAGCAATTATGACTTCATCATGAATACCTAAGTTTGGTACCCAGAACCTATATTAAAAGTCAGGCTAATGTGGTTGATGTATTGTGCACCCCAATAAATTTATCTGGGGGTCAGAGAACAGAAAAGCCACTATATTAAACATAGGTTTAGGCAGTGGTAGCACACGCCTTTAATCCTAGCATTCAGGAGGCAGAGATCCGTCTGAATCTCTGTGAGTTCAAAGCCACACTGGAAACAGCCAGGCAAGGTAACACATGCCTTTAATCCCAGGAAGTGATGGCAGGAAGCAGAAAGGTATATAAGGCGTGGGGACCAGGAACAAGAGTCTTGTTAAGCTGTTAGCTTTTAGCAGCAGTTCAGCTGAGATCCATTTGGATGAGGATTCAGAGGCTTTCAGTCTGAGGAAACAAGATCAGCTGAGGAATTGGCAAGATGAGGTTGGATGTGACTTGTTCTGTTTCTCTGATCTTTCAGCATTCACCCCTATATCTAGCTCCCATGTTTTTATTAATAAGACCCTTTAAGATTCGTGTTACAGGCTAAGAGGCATATCTCTGTAATCACAACACTGGGAGACAATTGGAGGATTCCTGGGGCTTGCTGACCAGCCAGTCTAGCCAAATCAGTGAGCAACAGGTTCAGTGAGAGACCCTGCCTCAAAAAAATAATAATAATAAGGTAGAATAAATGTACTGTTTAAGGCTAATCCTTTTACCATCATTTATTCTGGCACCTTGAAGCTACTAGTCCCTGCATCCATTGCTGTTCAGTGCAAAGAGAGACTTCTCTGAGAGTATATTTACCTATGGGTATAAACATAAATGTTTAGATGGTAATTTGATGCCATCTTTTAACTAAACAATAACAGCTACTTCCTCTCTAGGATCTACACATTTTTCAGAGACTTATTTGTAACTGTGTCTACCATACCAGGTATAGGTTCTGTCCTGTGAAGAAGCAGTTTTCAAACTCCCATCATAGAACTGTTGTTTATCTCCATAAGAGTCAGGCCACCATTGCACAAATGGATACATTTATACCACTTAATGGAAAGCCCAGGGAACATTGTGAAAAGTAAGAACTGAAAGACAAGCAATAAGACCAAGAAATGCCATCTTCTAGCATTACACATCTACTGGAAACCTGAATGGGACCTGAGAAAGCCTGGACCTGTCAACAGACAATCATGGGGGTGGGTGACAGGCTGTGGATTCTATCCCTTCCTGTGAAACTTTTGGATACTGATAGAATCTGCAAGATGAGGAGTAATAATTCCAGTTATATACCCACTGGTGAGCCTACTAGGATCTAATAGATGGTTCCAAACCCAATATTACATGAGAACTACGGTTAAACTCAGTGGGTCCCAAAACAAAACAAAGCTCCATGAATGCAATGAGGAGATTGGTAGGAGTGAAAGAAATGAAATATAGATGGAGAGTTAGAATGCATCATATTCATGTTTAAAATATCAGTAAACATTTCATTAATAAAAATTATATGATAAAAGGTAGAGAATGATTAAGAAAAACATTCGATATGGATTTCTGACCTCCAAATGCAGGAGCACACAGATGAAGATGTGTATGTACACACTATCACACACAAGAGTACAGAGACACAAATACACACACACACACAAATTCATACATACATTAATACACACACTCATATATATGCATACATGAACACACCACATGCAGAGGAATACAAACACAGACTATAAAATTCTCTCAATGATTAATAAGTAGGCAGTAAAATCAGGAAACTCGCAGAACACCAGAGCAATGCCCTCAACCAACAAAACAGAATGAAAGTTTAGAATATTAGACAAATAAATAACTACAGATAATTTAAACATGGCCATAGAACTTTACAAAATAGAATAGCATTTATATATAAAGGTCATATCGTTAAAGCCTCAATGTAAAAAAATAAATAAATAAATAAATAAAAAATGAAAAACCCTAATCTAAAGTAATCTGAAGTCATTCACTCCTACATATGTTACATCCACAATAAATTGAAATCTGTGACAGAGAAATACTTTGAAATTTCTCAAGTAGTTAAAACCAAATAAAATGTATTGTGTATTATATAGTTTAAAAGAAAGGAAAAATTAAAGGGAAATAAACATATTTAACAGAAAAGAATATAATGCATCTGTATTAGAGGACCGCAACAGAGGCAGTACTTACCAGAATGGCTGAAGCCTTCTTTACCCACATGAGAAAAGATCCTAAATCAAAGCTGCCAGCTTTCATTAGTGAAAAAGAAGAACAAATGTAACCCAGTATAAGAAGAATATAGGAAAATATAAGAAAATAAGTAAATAGAAGCTACACAGAGTTATTGAATAACAATGATTCTGTGAGAAAATAAAACTGATAAACTGATGTATTCTGAAACTCATGTATACAAAAATGGGCAGGGGAGAAACCAGTAATTCCAGAAATTAGGATATATATGTATATATCCTTATTCATCCTTCAAACATTGGTAAGGAATATAATGACTATGTTTACGCCAATAAGTTCTGCAACTTCAATGAAATGAAAAATTCTTTAAAAGACCCAAACTGCCAAAGTTCACATCATTACCAATAATGGGAAAACACCATTTCTTGGCTAGCTATAACTTGCAGTTTAGCATTTCTCCAAGAACGATTTGGGACCAGACCAATCCCCTGGTGAATTCCAGCAACTGCTGTAGGAAGAAACTAAAGCATATCCATGTCAAATCTTCAAAAAAACTGAAAAGGAAGGAAAACTCCCCACTGCCCAAATTATGGAAAGACATTTGCAGAAATTATTTTTCTTAAAATTTTAGCTAGGGCGGTGGTGGCACATGCCTTTTATCCCAGCATTTGGGAGGCAGAGCCAGACGGATCTCTGTGAGTTCGAGGCCAGCCTGGTCTACAGAGCAAGATCCAGGATAGGCACCAAAACTACACAGAGAAACCCTGTCTCAAAAAGCCAAAAAAAACAAATTTAGCTAATTGAGCCATATAAATGTATACAAAAATTGTTTTGACTGGGGTTTATTATGTAAATTCATGGTGACTCAACAACAAAATTCAATTAACGTAATTTACTATATCAAAAGTTGGAGTTTCCAAAATATGACAATCCTAATCTATATAAAAATTTAAAAATTTGACAAAATATAGCTTTTTTTCAAGATTTTTCTTTGTGAATATAGCTCCTTAACTTTTGCCCCTAATTGGGCATACCTACTCGTTGTCTTCATAGATTCCTATCATTTTATGAACTATACAATTTCTCACACTTTCCTGTAATGCCTAATGGAGTTTGCAGTGTGTAGCCATTACTCAGTTGTCTTCTGATGAAGGGTTCACATTTGGTTATTGACTGCCTGAATTGTGATAGCTGAAACATATTAGAAATGGATAATAGTTACATTTTTTCCAGTGCTAGGAATTTCAGGGCGTAGCACATCATGGGCATGTCCTCTCTCTCTGAACCACAATCCTCAGTGCTGGATTTTTTCAAGGCAGTGGATGTCTCTCTATGAAGCCCAGACTAGTCTCTACTTACTATCTTCCTGCATCTGCTTCACTAATGCTGGCAAACAGGCATATACTACCACACTACATCTATTTCATCATCTCAGTCAAAATGCCAAGTGGTACATATTTAAAACTACATTGTCTCACGGTTGTGCCCAGAGTCCCAAAGACCACTAAGAGACCAAATCTGATGCAAAAGCAAAGAGTCTTTTTATTGTTGAGCGTTAACTCGGGCCTCTCTGTCCATGTGATGCAGCAGCAGAGCAGGAGGGACCTTGAGTAGCAATCAAGCAAGGCTTTTATAATTGTTAGGGTAGGGGATCTGGGGCAATTCCAACTCTATATAGTTACAAGCTCAGGATTAGTACTCACTTCAGGTTAGAGATGCTTGTTTTGAACTGATTGGAGAGTTGCAGCTGCAAGGAAATTGCTATATCTTCTAGCAGTTTATGTCACCGCATCTATATCATCAACAGACCCATTTTCTCTGATAATTAAACCT